>JBBPLK010000015.1:211833-242994 GCA_038089735.1 Exsudoporus frostii
GGACGCGTTACAAATACGGTCGGAGTTTGAACAGTCATCCATCAAACCTCGTTTTGGGAATTGCCCTTGTTTTCCGCAACCACCACCGTTTGGTCAGTCCGCCGCCGCCATTGCCTGTGGACATCGTTGACGTGCCATTGTTCTCTACAGCCTTAAAAGTCCTAAAAATTTAAAAAAGTCTTTAGAAAAAAGTAGTTGCCAGTCACCTCTTGTGTGAGTATACCTGACCCATCTCTCCACCGAACCGTCCCCGCCTCATCGTTGTTCTTTCTCCGCCAATGCTTACAGTCGCAAAAAAGCACTCAAAAGCAGTAACGACCCCATAAACCCAGAAAACAAAAAAATGTCCTCCGTCACCGAAGTTCCGATGGTTCAACCAGAGCCTGCTTCTGTCCCTCCACCCGCCCCCGCCTACAACCCCCAGCCATCTGTCACTTCCTCTCCCTCTGCATCCCTCTACGTGGGTGAACTTGATCCCACTGTCACGGAGGCCATGCTTTTTGAAATCTTTAATATGATCGGCCCTGTTGCCAGGTATGTTCCGGATGTTTAGTGCGATGCCCACAGTTATAGACAACAGAAATCTTCCTCAGCATCCGTGTCTGCCGCGATGCTGTCACCCGTCGCTCACTCGGATATGCGTATGTCAATTACCTCAACACCAGCGATGGTACGTCATATGACCAGCATCACCTATCAATCATTCACGTGATATAACAAGGTGAGCGTGCACTGGAGCAGCTCAACTACTCTCTTATCAAGAATCGCGCGTGGTAGGTCATAACGGATACCCTGTATCAACTTTACCTCACAACTGCCGTAGCCGTATTATGTGGTCTCAGCGTGATCCCGCCTTGCGTAAGACTGGTCAAGGCAACATCTTCATCAAGAACCTGGATGAGCAAATTGACAACAAGGTATTCTAGTGTCATGATTATTTTACTTTGGAATTACATTTGACACCTTGTCAGGCTCTCCACGATACATTCGCCGCTTTCGGCAATGTGCTATCGTGCAAGGTTGCTACCGATGAACAAGGCCGCTCCAAGGGATATGGATTTGTTCACTACGAGACTGCTGAGGCTGCTGAGACTGCCATCAAAGCTGTCAATGGCATGTTGTTGAACGACAAAAAAGTATACGTTGGCTATCATATCTCGCGCAAGGTCTGATATACTTCGTATCCTACATTGTACACGTATTGACCTCCGCAATTCAGGAGCGGCAATCCAAGCTGGATGAGATGAAGGCGCAGTTCACCAACCTATACATCAAGAATCTCGATACTAGCGTTACTCAAGAAGAGTTCGAGGAAATGTTCAACAAGTATGGTATTGTCACCTCTGCGGTAGTACAAATCGATGAGGCCGGAAACAGCAAGGGCTTCGGCTTTGTCAACTACGAGACCCACGACGAGGCCCAACTGGCCGTCGACGGTCTTCATGACACCGAAGTGAGAGGCAAGAAGTTGTTTGTTTCGCGTGCTCAGAAGAAGGCCGAACGGGAGGAGGAGCTACGCCGGTCGTACGAGCAAGCGAAGATGGAGAAGCTCAGCAAGTATGCCGGTGTCAACTTGTACATCAAGAACTTGGAGGACGATGTCGACGATGAAAAACTTCGGACCGAATTTGAGCCCTTTGGTACCATCACGAGCTGCAAGGTCATGCGCGACGAGAAGGGGACATCAAAAGGCTTTGGTTTCGTCTGTTTCTCATCCCCGGACGAGGCTACCAAAGCTGTTGCGGAGATGAACAACAAAATGATTGGTTCCAAGCCTCTCTATGTTTCTCTCGCCCAACGCCGCGAAGTCCGTCGCCAACAACTTGAGAGCCAGATTGCTCAGCGCAACCAGATCCGCATGCAGCAGGCAGCGGCAGCCGGCATTCCCAGCGGATACATCAATGGTCCTCTTTACTACCCTCCTGGTCCCAACGGGTTCCCTCCCCAAAGTCGCAACATGATGGGTTACGGTCAGCCGGGCATGATACCTCCTCGTCCCCGCTATCCTCCTGCTGGTGGCCAGGTTCCTGGGATGCCTATCCCCCCTTACGGTGCTCCCCCTCAGTACAGCATGCAAGGTTACCCTCGTGCCACTCGCGCCCCCAGCGCTCGTGGACCCGGCTCATCCCCAACTAACCCGACCGCACCTATTCCACGTGCTAATGGTCCTCCTCCAACGAATGGTGCCCCTCGCCCCGGACCCCCTCAAGGTGCTCCTGCTGCTCGTCCTCCCCCAGCTGGAGCTCCTGCACCGGGCACCCGCAATCAACAGGCATACAAGCTTAATCCTCAAACCCGCAACGCCGCTCCACCTGCACAGGGGCCGCCGGCACCGGTTTCCCAACCGGAGGGTTCCTCTCTCACCGCCACCGCACTTGCGAGTGCGTCTCCTATGGAGCAGAAGCAGATGCTAGGTGAAGTCATCTATATGAAGATCGCCTCGTAAGTTAAATTGATGCTCAGCTGAGTGATTGATGTTTATGATTTTATAGCTCTCAACCCGAGTTGGCTGGCAAAATTACTGGTATGCTTCTTGAGATGGACAATGCTGAACTTCTCCACCTTCTGGAATCGCACGATGCTATGAATGCCAAGGTCAACGAAGCCATTACTGTGCTCAATGATTTCGCCAAGGAGGATGGTGCCTAAACAGTGGAGCTGAGGAATGTCGGGCGGGGTGTTGAGGATGTGTGGGGTCTTTTGAGCAGTGGTGGCTCGTCCTCTCTTTATTTTGATTGCATGCTCGCCCGTACAGGTTGATCATCCGCGACCTCTGCCTTTGCGCTGAGCGTCCGCTTCAAACTGGGTAATGGTGGTGGTCGTTCCTTTTTGTGTACTTCGAGAAGGAACAGAGGTTGATACAACTGCTTTCACTATTGACTGGCTCGAAACTAAGTAGTTAGAATCTCGTGCTAGAGATGTTTCGCAGCTCCTGAGCTGGGGATTGTACGTGTCAAGCCCACGCATTTGCGGCGTGCCTGAGGCCTCGAAAATTCTGAAATCTCTACCACATTCGTTTTCGTCCAGCCTTCCGTCTTCCCGCACGTCAATGAATGTGCGAGTCGTGGACATTTTACTTCTTGTTGTTAGTTGGACGCATGTTCTTCTTGCGCCGTACACGAAGGTCGAAGAGTCTTTCAACCTCCACGTCACTCACGATGTTCTGATGTATGGTGTGAGTCCCGAAAGTCTACGCAACGTGAGTTTTTGCAGTTTCAAGATTCTATGTGCGACTCATGCTCTGCTATCATCTCCTATCTCGACGTTTCGTGACTTCAAGTATGATCATAACGTCTTCCCAGGTGCTATTCCTCGCACCTTTGCAGGAAGCGTCTTCCTCTCGTGGCTCACTGCGCCATTTGTACGCGCAGGCATCTCTTTGGGCATGATTACATCCAAGTTTGACGTGCAAATTGGCTGTGTGTCTTCCCGATACCCCATTCCCACTCGTGTCTCACTGTCCGTTTTGAATACCGAACAGTGCGACTCGTGCTTGCCTCACTGAATGCTTTTGCGCTCATCCTTGTCCAGAGGGCAGTTTCGATGCGTTTCGGGAGACAAACGAGTTGGTGGTACGCGCTGGTGACTTGTTCGCAATTTCATCTTCCATTTTGGATGGGCCGGACACTCCCAAACATGTTCGCATTAGTGCCTGGTATGTTACCTCTCGTCAAGTCGAATATCGGCGCTGAGACACGCGCATAGTAAACGTCGCATACTACCTGCTTCACAGTCGTGCGCCAAAGTCTACGCAGGCTTCGAAGAGATGTATAAATACGGCAGTCGCTCTGCTGACGTTTACGGCTGTCGTTTTTCGTTCAGAGATTGCCCTTCTTCTCGTGCCTCTGTCATTCCAGCTTCTTTATCAGGGCCATACCACATTCCTTAATCTTGTCGCAGTTGGCGTATTGGCAGGACTAACGTCTGTAGGTCAGTTGTAGTCTTGATGCCCATAAACGTTTGCTAATCGACGCACTTCACTCAGCACTCACTATCACAGTCGATTCATATTTCTGGAATCAATGGCCTCTATGGCCAGAATTTTATGGGTTGTACTTTAATGTTTACCTAGGCAAGAGCGCCGACTGGGGTGTAAGTTTAATGAAATATATCGATGTCTTCTCTAACTCACTGTCGCCCGTGTGACAGACATCTCCAGCACATACCTATTTCACCGCTTATCTTCCAAAGCTTCTCCTCGGTACAACACCAATGGCAATTCTAGGTGCCGCACTCGATCACCGGATTCAGTCTTTGCTTGTCGCTCCGTTCGTGTTTGTGTCCCTATTGAGCATGCTGGGGCACAAGGAATGGCGCTTCGTCATATATGCGGTACCCCTCATCAATATTGCGGCAGCACGAGGTGCACGGTGGATGTGAGTTGATGTTCTATTATTTACTTTCGCCCTGTCTGACTGGTTTGGAAAAGGACATCGCGCAAGAAGGGTTTCTTATTCAAACATCTCGCTTCCCTCTGCGCACTTTTCTTTATTTCTCTCAACCTCGTTGCGACGTTCATTTCCACGCAAGGGTCGATGGGAAACTATCCAGGTGGAGTAGCCTTGGCCGCGTTCAATCGACGATACTCGGGACAAGAGAACGGTGAGCGACTTTTATCCTCCTCCTCGTCTGATATTTATCTCTGCCATAGTTCATGTGCATATATCCAATCTTGCAGCCCAAACGGGTGCATCGTTGTTCCTCCATGAACACGCACCTCCAATCTTGTCTGCGTTCTTGCCATCCGAGCCCCACGCATCCCAGTCATCATGGACGTACAATAAGACGGAGTCGTTGACACCCTCGATGATCGCCTCTTCCTCCTTTACGCACTTGATCGCCGAGTCCCCTGAAATAGCTGGCGAGGAATGGACCGTCGTCGAGGCTATACGAGGGTTTAAGCGGTGGACGGTAAACCCTGCTGTATTGAGCAAGCTAAAGACGGGAAAGGTGTGGGAGATACCCCTCGATCGTTGGGCTCGGGTTCTAGAGATGGAGATGAACGAACAACTTTGGATACTTGAGAGACGTCGGATAGTGGAGTGAGCTGACGAGGGAAAGTACGAGGCACATGGATCTGTTTCAGATTTCTTTTATATATATATTCGAATAAAGGACCGCAGCACTCGTCCGAGGCGCCAAGTCTTGACTACTAACACAAACGCGACTGACCTGAGTACGATCTTGCATAATTCTTGAGGCTGTTCGTACCACAACGGCCCAGGCACTGTCCTCCGATGGTTCCCGACACCTTTGCCGGAAGGATAAATCCATCAAGAAACAGAATAAATAAAGATAAAACTGGGTAGGATCGGCTAGTGACTTAATTAAATAATTCCCACTCACCGTAATGAGCTCGGGGAAGCAGGTTCTGGCGGGCTGGTCTGAACCAGACTAGGTACTGGCAGTAAGCTCCGCCGTGGCACCGCTAGTGCTTACCCCGATGGTGCTAAGCGCTGAACGTTCAAAGGTTCGAGCCTCGAGGCATCCCGGATTTGTTCCAGATCCTGGACAACATGCTTCGTAGCCGCAAGACGGGTAAGGCTAGAGAAGTCCCACCACTTGGTCGAGGCAGTGATTCAGATGATTAACGTACGTGTCGGTATGGATACCAATAGTTTATTTTTTTGCATTGTTCTCCTTCCTGACTACAAGAATAGCTGTATCCAGTACGTTCGGAATCTAGCTCAGCTTCCCACACGGTGATTGTCTATTGTGACACCGCTGCCTAACGTTAACGTTCACCGAGGCTTTAGTAGACTCGGAGGAATTATGTTGCGAGATCATTCGAGAGCACAGGCTCTTCTGGAAGCTAAAGGGCCCGGGTCACACTGAGTAATACTAGGTAGCACATTTTTGAATCCATCGAAGGCTACATTTGTCTGCTGCAAGCTCGGAGCTGAGCGTCCAAAAGGAAACGTACAACTCGAGCGGTAATTGCTATGCTGAGCTGAAACAACTTCGTTCAAGTGATTGATCGGCTGTAATCAATAAATACACTTTGTATGCCTTCGAGTGACGATACGAGTCTCCCACAGGGGGTTGTGTGATTACCTAATACTGTGCAATTCTTCTCTCTTTCAGGGAATCACGGTTTGATCACGGTTGCGACGGGAATCTGATGGCCCACCAGCACAACATGGTATGAACCCGCTGATTCATGATCATCGTACGAGGCAACCGCTCGTGGGCGATGCGGTTGCGCACAAGGTGAGGGCGGAGATGAATACTCGAGCTTCTGCAGGTTCAACTCATGTTCCACACAGGATGACTGACATCGATGATAACGGGATATGGCACAATCGTGAATCGTGGTACGACGTTCTGAGATCTTTTTTTCCCCCTTCCCTCGGCCCGTCCAGCTAGGTTGATGTGGTGGGTACAAGACCCTGTCACAATCGTCTTACCGTCAACGTTTTGCGTTATCTCTGCGCGAAAGTCGACGAAGGTTTTCGCTATCCACTAACTCTCAAGTTCTGACCCAGATCGATCGAATCGTGGGCATTGGTATACGGGCACTCAAATTGTATCATCGAAGATAAAGCACAAACAATTCATCTCAGTGTGTACACAATCATGACGACACACAAGAGGAAAAAAAAGAAGATCGAAGCACCGGCATGTGTGTTGTTATGACCATGTTACTTAGGTCGGTTCTCCTCTTCTTCTACCCCACCATATATGTAGCACCTAAAAACACCCGGTGTTGAGCACATTGTTCTCAATGCAGAAAAGACACTGACCGTTACACTTCAGCGATGCGGTGTGTCTTGCTAACCCTCCCTCTCGTGTGTACCCTTTCCCACAATTGGAACACCTAAATCGAGCACCCAGATGGGTAGACAGGGTGTGCCTTGGGATATTCATCCATTGCAAGGTATCGGAACAACCTATCCACGGGCACTGGACAGTCTGCTTCTGTGGATGCTTATGACCGTGCATACAAAGGTGCAATCTGATGGACTTGAGTGAACGATCCAGCGGCTGAGTGCAATGCAAGCCACCGGCGAGTCCGCAGGTGGGTGCTGGCACAGTGAAAGGTACACCAGGAAAGCCTGCCGTCGTCACTTCATGTGCAGACACGTCCTGTGAGACAATGTTCTGATGGGATGTGTTATGCACGTGGCCTAACGGGGGAGTTAGAGAGTAATCATTGATAGTACATATCAACCTTACCGGCAGCGGCCAGACCTTCGACTGGTGGGGGCACGGACCAGGAAGCGTCGGACCCCTCGATCGAAATGATCGCATAGGTCTGTGAGGGATTTGGCTGGCTTCCGGCAATGGAGACGAGTGGAAAGAGGGAACTATCTGCCTCGGGAACAAAGTTTGTGTTCAACGGTGCACCGAGGGTAGGTTCGTACATGTTGGATTCTTGGATCGAGGACTCCCAAGCCCAGACCCAAAGGTTTTATACTGTTTCTAGACTGTTTCACGACGGATAGACTTCTGAGATGACTTGCAGAAATGAATCACAGCCTCGGCGCTTACTTAGTCGAGCGTGGTGGAGTGTCTTATACATGCATTATGGCCGCCGTGTCTGCGGTCCTTGTTCCTAGCAAGGGATGGCAAGGGCAGCCTGGCTGCGTAGATTAGATCTGAGATCTACGAAATGGGCTTACCCAGTTCTCTCATCAATTCGGATGTGGTGGTGGCTGGTCACTTGAATTCCATCGGAATAGCTAATTGATCGGTGCTAGTTGCCGGAACATCTGGAGACGTCAATGTAGAAACTGGAGATGATTACGAAGTCTTGCAATTGGCTCCGTACAAATTACAGGCATCAACATGGTCATCGGATTCCGTTAGAGTACCGAGCTTAGCATGTATCGTTTGCATCAAGCTGTAAAATCAGAGCCGTAGCCACTGAGACCGTATGCTGGAAGTCAGGGATCGTGCGGTGATTACGCGAAGAAACTTGGCGCGGCGAGAAGATTAGAAAATCGGATGCTCTGATCAATATACATCCGAGCCGCTCCAAACACGCCGCAAGGCATCCGATGGCAATCGTCGAAGAAATGATCAGAAGCACGTGGCTTCCGGGGGAATTCCGAGTCGCGTAGTTCTGGGAAACTGGCAATGCTCGATATCTCCGAGTCACTGGTCCCGTCTGATCCGATTGGGCTCCGAGGGGGATGATCCCAACTTTCCAGATGCATCTACATCTTGTCCTCGCGCTTTGAGGCTTGTCAGTGCATGTGTCTCCGACCTGAATGCACCTAACATCACCTCTGTATTTCTGCAAGACCCACATTACCTGCCAAAAAGCCTCGTCATGCCACTACATCACAATGGAACCATCCACACCCTAACACGCTCGACGTGCTTGATTTTTAGCAACCGTACCAACCTGCTGGACATCACAGTCCAACGGGTGCCACCAACGCCATGTGGTATGAGGCTGCTAATTCATGATTGTCGTGCGAGGTATAAATTGCTTGTGGACACTTGCGCAAGTAAATCCTCGGGCGTCCAGTGCCAGTGGATTTTGGTTTCATCTAATATTCCACCGCAGCATGTAAGTAACTGACATCGGAGATAACGGAATATGATAGCACAGTCATGGATCATAGTATTGGTAACTATGTAATATGTCCTGTGACCCATTCTATTTTTTGTTCCCTTGGCCGGCCCAGCTACTAAGTCGGTGAGGTGGGTGCGAGACCCCCGTCGCGATTGTCACTGTTTAATGTTTTGCGTTATCTCCTGGGAGAAAGTCGTCGAAGGTATTCGCCATCCACTTACTCTCAGGTTCTGGCTCAGATCCATCGGATCCTCGGCATCAATGGGCAAGTATGTAGTACCTAAAATACATTGGTGGTGAGTACGTTGTGTTCAACGTAGAACAGATATCGGCCGTTACACTTCAAGGATGCCGCAGTATGCCTTACTAACCCTTCATGTCGTGTGTGTGTGACCGTTCCCCGCAATTGGAACACCTAAATCGAACACACAGATGGATGGATTGGATGTGCCCTGGGACACTCGTCCACTGCAAGGTATGGGAACAACCCGTCCACGGGCACTGGACAGTCTGCCGCTGGGGATGCCTATAACCTTGCGGACAAAGGTGCATCTTGACGGACTTGACTAAACTATCCGGCCGCCGCAGAGTGCAATTCAAGCCACGGGCGAGTCCGCGGGTGGCCGGCGCGGCGAATGGGACAGCAAGAAAGCTCATCGCCATCAAAAATGCAGGCGCATCCTGTGAGCCATAGCTCTCACGAGAGATTTCATGTATGTTGCCCGACGGGGGATTCAATAGGGAAATCATCGGTGCATTTCATCCTTACCGGTTGCGACTGGATCCACCTTCAATTGGTGAGGACAGGGCCCACTCAGTGCCGTTCCTCTCGGTCGGAATCACTGTGTAGGTCTGCGAAGAATTTGCCTGGCTGTCGGCGATGGAGGTGAGTGGACAGGGAGGAATGTCTGGCTCGGGAATGAAAATTGATTGTATTCAACGTTGTGGCTAGGATAGGTTCGTACATATCGGATTCTCGAAGATAGAGGACTCCATTTCTTCTGCAGTGGTTTTTTCATGCCATGGGTGCAATGAGTTTCATAAGATTGTCCTGGTAACTAGCGCCAAATGACACGTTCCACCCTCTGAGTCGTGCCTCCCCTGTAACATTATGACTTGGCTGCGCAACACTGCAAACTCCCCACTCCCTTACGAAAGGTATGTACAATACTTTGCCATCACTGTTTCACGTTGCTATACGTAGTTTGCTCGCCCCGACTCCAGGAACATGCCAGGCGGTTTTTATGCGATGCCAAATCTCATTTACAGCTAGCTTTAAATAACTTGTGCCGATCTTACTACGATCTAATGCAGCTGCAGAACACGTTTGCGCGACCTTGGTGGGAGTCTATCGAGCAAATGTTTGGGAGGTTGTGATGCCGACATTGATACACAGGCCCTAGGCTGTGTGGATTTGTACAGCAGCACCACAGACCCTAACAACTCTACCGCTCTCTACCACAGGAGGTTGAGAGTTGAGCTCCGCGCGGAACTTATCTCGATGCTGATTGGCTGGGCATCGATGCTCGAAATCCATTATTCCAAACTCGGGAGGACTCATTGAGGCAGTTTCAATGAGTCGGCCAAGTTTGTAGATGGCCCGTATTTCGTGAATGGCAGGCATGGTACTTGATTACAATGTTACCTATACTCATCCGCGATAGGTATTGACGCCGATGCTTCCACCGGTCTTGCAAGTTCTTGCCGGTGCTAGTAATCATCAATTGAGTTGTGGTCCGCATCCTCGTATAGTATGAACCTAGGTAGGCTGAATGCGCAAGATCCAGACGTGTGGCACGTTACGTTTCGCGTTTCATTGTTTGGCTGACAAGTCATATTATGGCGCCGAGCGCTGAACGCTCCAAGGGGCATTCGCACGGGACGAAACACGGGTACTCAGATTCATCCCTCCTATTAATTTCTGCCGAATCCTAGACGAACACTTTGGTGGTCATTGAAACGACGATACCGTAATCACGAGCCTTTGGGTTCAGAAAATGGCTCTGCGTCGATCGTTCCTAATTGTGGTAATGCGGCTTTCAAGTGTGGCATTACCTCACTTCGCGTGGGACGGCGCCTGAATGCATGGGGTGGCGGGCAGGTCTTTGAGGTGTCTACAATCATCAATGTGCCCGCAGTGTTTTCGCTTGGAACGTTCCTTGATGAAAAGGGTCGATACCGTAAGCGCCTCCAATGATCCAGCGAGATCATATCCCCGTTACCTTGCAAGGGGCCAGGGCACAGAAATTTGCCAGTTTGTCATTAAATAGCCAACGTGGTTTCGTACATCAGGACGAAACCACACACATACCTTTTTGTGAATCGGATCTGCCGCATTCTTTCATCTCACCTCGGGTCGTTCAGGGGTGCCACTAATTTATTTTCACTACAAGAGATGAGCACGGAGCACGCAAAAATAAATTACCCCCGAGTCAAGTCGAGCCATACCAACCGCCTTATCCAAGCAGTGTCCGCCCATGATCATTCGCAAGCTGCGCCTTTCGTCTGCAACAACACCCCGCCATATTCTTAACCCCGCCGACGATCTGTGCAAAGACCCAGTTCCTCGCGCGCCAAATGGCATGTTCGTTGACATCGATACGGTCAGGTCGGACACGGTGCTCGTTATCAATGACGACGGAGAGTGTGACGACGGTCGTGACGATCGAAGCGAGCACTGTCGACGCTGAAATCATAAACATGATGACCATTTGTAATTTCGCTGCTTGTTCGACGGAGGAACCTCCGAGGATGGCACCAGTCATCATACCAGGTATGGAGATGATACCGATGATGCTGCAGACACGCGTAGGCCCAGGTCGAGTACATGGAGGATGAGCGGGATGTCAAAGAGGGATGAGAGGATGGGAAAGACGGACCTCATTTGATTGATGGTGGGGGTAAGCGCTAGACGGAGAGCCTCACGGGCGATCGGCAAGCATGCTTCGAAGCGAGAAGCTCCGAACGCGAGGTAGGTTTCGACTTTGTCTCGGTTGTCGCTAGAGATATGGTCGTCAAATGCTGCACGAGAGACGAAGGGGGATAGATGGGATACATACTACATCTCTTTCAAAACGTAGGCAACCGATACCACTACGCTTGAGACGGTGTTCCCGCACAGCATTCCCATCATGGGGACTATGGCAAGGTAACGTCAGCCCCCTGGCTGAATGTCTGATACGATGGACGTACTATACTGTTCTGGTGTCCAGAATGGTTCCACAGCCATTGCATATCGGGCACCAATGATCGAGACCGGTATGGTCGAGCCCAACATCGACACCAGTACCGATGAGAACTGCACGAGACATGTCAGTACCACCATACACAGCGTGGGTGACGGATATGAAATACCATGTTATGGTAGCGTTTCTTCGACTTGTTTGTAACTACGGACGTATATCAGCCGACGACAACGGACGTCACCCACGCGATGGCGACATACCGGCCTCGAACGTGGCCAAAAAATTCAAGACGACTGTCGGGCGTCGTTCGGCACGTGAGTGCGTGTACAAAGTTGAATGGTGCAAAGGACGTACATGCGATGCCTGCGACAGCCCATGGGTTGTTGGTTTCAAACAACCTTTGTAGGACCAAGCCCATGGTGGCGAGCTGCACGACGCAGCGGAGTGCCGAGGTGACGAGCGCGCTCCCGACGCCGAGATGGAGGGTGGTGGAGATGAAGGCATTGAAGAGGATAAAGGCGAAGCCGAGGCTGACGTTGGCCCAAGTCAAGTTGGTTGCGTCTCCGGGTGGTGTGGTATCCATGGCGGGCAGGGAAGAAATGGGGTATAACAAGTTTCAGCCAACGAGGTCAAGTAGGACGTTCCCTCACTGCGGTCCAATCACTCGCTTCCTATTACTACCAGCGCCAGCAGTGTCACGTGCTTCTACAATTCAATCTCGACTGACGAAACCAAGCAGAGCCTCGGGCGTCGCCTTTGTCCATCTGTCTCTGCTGACCAGAAGGCTTTCAGGGAACCACTCTGCAAGGTTTCCCTTCCGCTCCCTCCCAAGAACCATCTCTGCGAGCGCCTTGCCGCTCATCCATGCATGCACCATCCCTTCTCCAGAATACCCAGCCGCAATCCATTCTCCAGGAGCCGCAGAAGTGAACGCCTTGTTCCCACATTGCTCCGACGACAGATCTTGACTCGAGGGAGCCGAACGCCCAGTCATCGCAGGTGACAAACGACCGACCCACGGGAGGAAGTCGGCGGAGATGCCAAGAATGCCGCTCCACGTCGCCTTCACTCGTCCCTTGGACCACTCATCTCTCGTGTCTCCCTCAGGCAGCTGTCCTTCGCGTCCCCAGTTGTCCTCGCCAAAGTACCTCGGCAGGATACCTCCAAGATGTGCGCCGATACGCTTACTGTACGTGCTGTCGTCCGTGTTTGCAACTGCTTCGTATCCCTCGCGGCCCTCTTGCGCGAATCCTCCTCCGAGCATGAACTCGTGTTCGCCGTTCGGCAATTGTGTGAGGTAGTCATAGCCAACAGGTATTTCATAAAAGATGAACGACCTTTGAAGCGTTTCCGCAGGCAAGGATTGTCCCGGGCGCTGTGCGGTCATGTTCCCACGGAACGGAATGATCTTACCACGCAGAGGCTGCAACAGCTGCGACGACCAACCATTCGTTGCATGGATCACATGAGGCGCTTTCACGGGCCCCTTCGATGTCACGACGGTGTATAGCGAGTCGGATGTTGAAGGTCCCGTAATTGAGGTACACGGGGTGTTGGTACACAGAAAGAAGCTATGGCCATCTCGCGATTTAGCCCCGCCAAACCAAGTTCTGGACGACCTACTTGTCGGGGTACCGCGTCAACAGTTTCGAAAGGATACCTGTCACAAAGTTGTATGGATGGAGGGCACCAGCGCCGGATGCGATGCACCCGACAACGTCTGATGCCAAATTGTACTTCTACACACCGTTCCGTCACAGGTTCGTTGCTAGGCCAGCAGGACCATACCTGCATCGCTTCTCCAGCCTCGTACACTCGGTGATGGGACGCTTCGAAAGGCAAGGCTTGCTGATAACCTTGTACCTTTGTTTTCGCCTTTGCGAACAGTTCCTGATTGTAAAACGCATCGACGGTCTCGACCTGACGCCACTGCGATGCTTGCAGCACCCCTTCCTCCTCCGCAGCACGCCTCAATTCATGGAGATGCGCGAGACGGAATTTGATCATCTTTTGCGCCATGGCCTCGCCATGGTCTTTTCGCAAGATTGCGTAATCGTGATAGAGAGGTGGGGCGATATGACCACCATTCCTATACGATCGTAGCACCATCCACAGTCAGATCGAACGTACAGCACACGTACCTTCCCGTTGCACCAGAACAAGCTTCCCTCGCCTCGAGCATGAGCAACACCGGGAGCTTCCCCTCGGCATGCGCTCGATCTAGCAAGGTCTTTGCGACAGAAGTACCCGTGATGCCCGACCCGACGACGACGACGTCCGCGTAGCGTGGCAGGTCGGAACAGTGACGTGCGATAGGAGACGGAGGGGACATCCAGAACGAACGGGTCGGATTCTCGACTGGTAGACCCGGCTCCGCTTTGATGCGCTCTTTCAACGCCTGGAGCGTGCGTACGTTGTCGAGTAGTTCGACGAATGCATGATGGATGAGCGAAACGGTGTTGCCCATGGTGTTTAGTGCGATATGAGGAAAAGCCCCTATTCTTACACGGTTACAAATAAGCTATTAACTGGTTGAAAAGTCGAGGTTGGTCGGTTGTTAGAAGTCTGCAAAGGCACGAAGGCTGGCGTGAAAAGTATCCATGACAGTGCTTGATCAATCTCGTAGCCACCCAAGCGTGGCACCTCTGACCGTCTTATCGCCCATGCCGCTGAGACTTACGGTTGTTGCTTCAAAACCTATCAAAGGGATTACCACCACACCTTCTGAATCACAAGTCTGCTTGACCTTTGTGATCGACGAGGAATTGTTCGACCACACCAGCACCGAATGAGCAGTTCAAGCAAGTCTCCAGATGGAAGATTGGCTTCGGAACAATCATACACAATGTATTAGCCGCAAGGCAAGTTGAACGACCACGAGCTGGCCACGCTGCCAATCAATGGACACGCCAGCTCGAGGGCACAGGGCTCTCGCTCTCTCACACCACCATCTGAGCCATGGTATACGCCAACCGCCCACACCGGGCTCAAAGCAGGCATCCTCCAAGGACCGACTATTCGAGTCAAGACTATCAAGACTATCAGGACTATCAAGACCACCAAGACTACCAAGACTATCAAGACGACGACGACGCCTACTACCTCCCTGCCTACTCCCGTCCCCCACTTCCACCGCAGCAGTCCTCCGGGCCGTCCAGGCACCGTCCCAACCCTCTCCCCAAAGATCAAGGTCACCTCCACTTTTACCACCGACATCGTGACGATCGGGACGGTTGGGCACCGTCCGGTCCTAATCCTGACCTCGCACCCCAACCTCCGCGACGTCAGTCCTCCACGACGACGAACAGCACATCGGACTATAGCGCACGCCCACGCATCCGTCGCGGTCGTAGCAGCTCCGCGAGCAGGGTCGCTCGAGGCAAGTCTTCTTCGCCCAGACGTTATGCTACCCCACTTCCAACCGCCCCGTCCATCCCCCAACTTAGCCTCAGTGAACGAGAGACCTTGGTACGCCAGCGTCTTCAATCCACTTTCGAAACCTATGTCTTCAACACCCTTCCAACCCATCTTCTCCGCGTCACGGATATGACGCTGGTCTCGCGGAGTGAGATATGGGAGACTTTCAAGCCACGGATCGAGTCCCTCTCGGACTCACACCTTGCAAAACTGTTGCTCGAACAAGACGAGGAAGCCAGAAAGCTAGGCGTTTCGGTGATCGATCCCCAAGTCCTTGCACCCTTTGTAAGTCCGTGGTCTACCTCCTACCCCTGAGGAATCCTGACATCGCGCCGCAAGACCAAGTATATTCGAGAGATGATCAGCTTTGCCATCTTTTCCCACAGATGGGGCAACAGTGAACCCCTGTTTCACGAACTGCCAAGCAAGAGGTTTCAAGTCAGCAGAAGATCTGCTCCGAGCGGATCGGGATATCAGAAACTCCTCAAATTCTGCGAGAAAGCCCGAACAGATTACGATTGCGAGTACGTCTGGACGGACACGTGTTGCATCAACAAAGAGAGTAGCACGGAGCTCGAGGAGGCCATCTTATCGATGGGTGCTTGGTACTCGGAGGCGGGTGTATGCATTGTTCATCTCGGCAACTCGTCGACGCTGGAGGATTTCATGTCAGAGCCATGGTTCACGAGAGGGTGGACTTTACAAGAGCTTCTCCTTCCACGCAAGATAAGGTTTTACGGCAAGAACTGGTCCCCGATCTGTCCCGCGGTCGCGGAAGGACGGCGAGAAGAACGCGCTGGAAAAGACAACCGTGATGACCAGCGCCTCAACGACAAGGACAACGACTCGGTCGTTGCCACCATCACCAACGTAACGGGCATTCCCGAAACCGACATACGAACCTTCGTCCCAGGCTGCACCAGAGTCTCAGAAAAGATGAGATGGGCATCGCAGCGCACCACGTCCCGCATCGAGGACATGGCATACGCCCTCCTCGGGCTCCTTGACGTCACCATTCCGATCGCGTACGGTGACGGTCCCCGCGCGTTTTACAAGCTGATGAGGGAGCTCGCAGCACACTGTACCGAACCAGACTTTTTCGCATGGACAGGCAAACCCTCATCGTGGTCCCTCGCCTTACCTTCCTCCCCACAATGCTATGGACCTCAAGCCTCTCCTTCCCAAACCGACCTCGTCGCACCATCAGCAGCGGGCGCTCAGGCACTCGGCGACCCCGCGTACGAGCTCACCAAGCTCGGGTTGCGAACCAGAGTCGTCCTCGTCCCCGCGTACTGCGAGCCCCTCGAATCGACGGACGTGCACACCACACGGTTGCTGCTCACGCCTACGCTCGCGACGGCACAGGAACCGATCCAGATATATGTTCCCCTCGCTGGCGTCGTCCAACAACAGGGGTACGGGAACGGGTCATCGCGGACGTACGAGTATGATCACGACCCCCGTGAGCGCGAGCGCGAGAGGGAGATTCCAGTCGGGCGGGGACGCGAGCGGGAGAGGGAGAGGGAGAGGGAGCGTGAGTACGCACTCTGTGTGGTCGACTATGACGTGCGTCCCGGTCCGCCCGGGTACGCAGCAGTCCACGCAGGACGCCCACATCTATGTTTGGTGCTGGAACGGCGGGGGAGGGGGAATGGATGGGTGCGCGTAGCGAGGCCGGGTGCGTTGAGCGTGCGGTTTAGGGAGAGCGAGCTATTGCCGGTCGAGGAGGTGTGTCTGCTACATCGGACATCATAAGTGTTGTGGGTTCCGCGGGTTCGGATTCCTAACCGTATGTACCTCGTCCTGTCAAAATACCAAGTGGACGGCCGTCGGTGCCTTTCTATCGCCCGCTCCAAGTCCGAGGCCGTGTCAATGTGTTCCCCCGTTTAAAATTTGAGTTGTTTGTAAGGGGTTATTTGTCCGTCCATTATAATACCCTGTCGTAGGTGCCATTTGTCGTCACACATGTGGCGTACCTCACGTCGATCCGCCAGGCGGCGACAAATAACCCCTTGCAAACAATTCAAATATATGTAAAAACTGACAAACGGGGGAACACAATTTTATTGTTCAAGGTCAAAATGAGTCCGAAAATGTGAAATGTCTCGTCCTGAAATCCTAATCGTTGTCAGGGGGACTCACGACTATACACCGATTGGGCCCGTCGATGATCGGGCGATTAGTTTTATCCGGGTGAAATTTCACGACGGTTTCCCCAGACTCCATCTCAGGTGTCAAACCTTTATTGTGTTTCTACGTCCAAATTTGAGCCGAAATTGAGCGGTTGTAATGAGTCAGTATGGGTGTAATCCACCACCTTGTGATATCCCCGAAGCGAGCGTCTCGTATACTGGATGATTCATAAAGTTTCAATGATTAGTAGGCAAGTACTACATACATGAAGACGGGAGGAAGTATCGAAGCCAAAACATGTTCGGTGCGTGTGTCAATGTGGTCGTACATGAAAAGACAGGCGAGCGTACAAATTCGACTCTGAAAAAAGGAGCACAAGAAAGAGAGAAAGACAAGAAAACAAACGTGCTCGGTGTAGGGGTGACACGACAACAACAAAAAAAGAAAGTACAACAGAGAATGAAACGAAATAAATAAAACAACGACGGAACAACAACAACCTCAACCCAAATATTTCTCATTCAATGCATGTACCTCCCTCGCCAAGTATGGCCAACTTAACGCCCTCCCCAACTCCTCCCTCAACCGTCTCTCATCCCCGCCCGCCCGTTCCCTCGCCAACCTTACCTCCCACCCCAACAGATTGTACAGTAAACGCATGTTGGGCTGGATCAACACCGATAATCGGCGACTTCGCACGACCAAATAGGCTTCGACGAGACTCAGCCCGAGGTGTTGCATCACATACGCGATTGTCACCGTCGCGCTCCGCGACACGCCCACGCGGCAGTGCACCAATACGCGACCCCCCGCAAGACGCGCCTTTTCAATCCAGGTGCAAATGGGGTGGAGTTGAGGTTCGAGTGTGTCGATGCCGTCATCGCAGACGCCTTTGATGTCGAGGACCTTGATCCGGCCTTCGCGTTCTTCGATCCAGAGAGAGCCTTGATTTCCAGGACTTTGCCCTGCGAGGAGCATCGGGGAAGTGGGATCTGTAGGGCTGGTTTGGGTGGAATTGGATACAGAGGTGGGGGTAGGCGGTTGAGGAGGGGGTACGAGAGCGCATTCGCCGACAGAGACGACGTGTGTGATTCCGAGGGCGTGCAGCATATATACGTTCGCAGCGTGATTCCTGTGAAGATGCTTAGGACGCCACCAGAAATAAGACATGAAACGACGTACAAGTTTCCGAGATACAAAAACGGAAGCACACGACTCGGGAAACTCCCATCAAACCTCGCGTCATCGAACCACGTCTGATGATCCGATATGAACGACGGTAATGTGTTTGCCCTCGGTCGCCGCAACTGCTTCGTCGTAGTCGACACAGCAGGTAGAGAGTCGACGGACGCGAACGAACCATAGTTAACGGTCGACGCATGCGGTCGATGTCCATTAACGTTATTCCTAGGAGTAGGGTAGTCCCCTGCTTGTGCAGACATCGCAGTCGCTCCTCGCTGGATATCTCCGTATTGGTATCGCGAGCGGAATGGGAGATTCGCTACTCCCAATCGGGCTTCAACCTTTTTCAATAAGGAAACCTCGGATTGATAGACGAAAAACGATCGGCGATTGGTGACCTAGGGCCAAGTCAGTCAACGGACCTAGAGACGAGCGCGGTATCCAACCTGCATCTCCAAATACGCTTCCGGTAAACTCAATCCTTTCACAGCCATCAGTAAACAAAGCGCAGGGACCGATGATTCCGTGTATCCATCACTCGAATATAACAATACTTTGAGCGGACGGGGCTGGTATGTCGGAGGCGCAGGGATTGTTGTGTCGCTCAGATCGCTTTTCTGAATGCCGATTGGGTATTCATCGCCTCCGCTCCCGGGGGCAGGCTTGTGCGGCGTAGTCGAGCCACTTCTGCTCTCCCTCGTTTCTGTTATGGGTGACCACGGCGAGGGTAGTGTAGGTGCTTTAGGCGGTGTCCTAGGTATTCCGTTACCGCTTGCTGTTCCCACACCGGGACTCACGCTGGTCAAATAGCCCAGCGCTCCTGGCGTGACCATTCTCCCAAAAAACTTGATCACGGGCAGCAACGCGTTCAACCCCACAGCCGTTGCCTGCGGGGAACTTGGGAAGGGGAGATGAATGATAGCGGAAGGGTGTGGCGGAGGGCGAGGTGGGATTGTTTCTGGAGGTGGTCCACCATAGAGTGGGTCAACTGCGGGTACCGACGAGGATAAGGGAACCGACGAGTCAGGCAGAGAAGACGCACGCCAACCTTGCTGTTCCCAGTGCCGACGCCACCCTTCGGCCCATTCCATCTCCATCATTCGCACATGTTCCTCCGCGGCTCTTAGGTGAGCTGCAGACGGAAGAGGTGCATGCTCATGGCATTCGATGCATATATCAAAACCAAGACCATACGAGGGGTCATTCGTATATGTGTTGAACGGGGATGGCTTTTCGGAGTCATAAGAGATAAACGGATCCGCGAATGGATCCATGTAGGGGGAGGTAGTCGGATGGGCCGCACCCCCGAGCTCAAGGGCGTGTGTGTGTCCCCTTCGTCTCAAAGGTGGCTTCCATAGCGGGACATCGTTTGAGTTCCCTAGAAACACTTGACCCGCGTTTGGATTCCAATATGTAGTCGTCGTGCTGCCGGGAGCTTCATCCTACGGCACCATGCATGAACAGGGCAGTAAGGACAAGAGGAACTCACGTACCGCTTGCACGTCCCTGTCATCTCCCCACACGGTCAGAATTTCAGAAGCGCGTGTGAGTTCCCTCATCTCATCCCTTTCACGCCGAGCAAAGTCGATCGTGTTCGCGCGCTTGCATCTGTGTATGCGGGTGTTCACATTCAGAGGCGTGCTAGAAGAGTGGTCAAGTGGCGAAACGGGATCCGCGTTGGGCTGGATAGACGGAAACAAGCGCCTCGCTTGCTCTGCCGCCAGCTTCGCCTCGATTTCGAGTTCACCAACGAGTCGTCCGTCGGTCGCCTCAGTAAGGCCATGCGTCACGCCACCGGGGGGATAATACACACTCTCGGCCCACGTGGGGGCAGGGTGTTCGCAGTAGCCCGCACATTCGCTGTCTTTCCTGACGGTGAGCCAGGGAAGATCACGCTCCAACTGCGCCGCATTAGCGTCAAGTATATAAACACCATATTTGAGGAAGCCTTCGGGGGTCGAGTGAGGGTCTGGGTCTTCCTGCACATCCACTTCGCGGTGAAAGCCGGTTTGGACCCACTTCTCCAATCGCTCGCGCCTCTTTTTCTCGATAGCTTTCTTGAACCGGGCTGCGACTCTGAGAGTGGCAGGGGTGGGACCCTTGGGAGAGTACACGACAATATCTGAGATAGAGGTATAGAGAGGCTGCTTGGGGGTGGGCAAGTTGTGATTAGATAAGACGACAAGACTTACGACTTGTATGCCGAAATTGCGTAAACTGATGCCATCGGGGACTTTGGCCGGTTTGAATTCCCAGTCAATCTCGAGTGCCGCCGTGTCTCCACGCGCCCAACCGTGGAAATCGTGGGCACGCGGCGGAGGACAGGGTTGTATGAGCTGGGAAGGAAGGAACGTGCAGGTCAAGGTGGAGGACTTTTTGAGAGGTTTTTGGCTAGAAGCGACGGTTACTAAAACGGAGATCAATGCGAATCACGGGAAGGGTAGAACAAAGCGACGTACCCGGAGAAGATTGGAGTGGGGGGGTGGTCTCGAACGCGGAAGGGTCGAGTAGTCCAGGGCACGGGGGACTGGTGGGAGAAGGGAGGGATGTAGCACTTGTGGATCTCGAATGGGAGTCGGACGAGGACGAGGAAGCGTCGGTGGATGAGTCAGAAGTGGACGAGTGTCTGCGGTCATGAAGCGGACGGGAATCGGGGTAGACGATATTGAGCGGTGCGCTGGAAAGGGGGGCGGAAGTCTTGGTGTTTGTGCCTAAGTCTGCGGTGCATATGCGGAGGGTGGTGGGATGCATGAAGGAGGGTGTGGGACTGATATCCCTGGGGAGATCTTGGTCGAGGGACGCCATCTCGACGTCTGGGTCGTCCTCGGAAAAGTCTTCCGAGTCTGTGTCGTACTCTGTGTCTTCGGAGATGGGGGAGGCAGGGGCGTCGAGGTCGTCGTCGCAGAGGACCCATATGAGGCCCCTGTAGCGGGGGGGACGGACGACACGGCCGGAGGAGTCGCGGATCATGGCTGCGGGGTGGAGGGGCCTGTCTGGCGCGGCGGAGGAGGCAAAGAACATGCACTGGGCGTCGTTGTCGCCGTCGAGGCCATGGAGAAAAGGGAAGAGGACGGAGTCGGGGGGGTGTGCGGTGAGGTGGGCGAGGTGCATGCGGGCAAAGAGGGTGGGGGGAAGGAGGGGAAACGGGCCCGCATGGCGCAGAGAGCGGCTGTCTGGCGGGACGATGCCGTAGGAGGGGGCCATCGTCGTCGTGTGCGGGACAGAAAGTAACTACGAGCGGAGTGATAAGAACAGGTACAAATATCCAGGGGACCCGCGACACCCCAGATCTCCAGATCGATCATTCAATCCCCCGCGTCATGTGACTCGTTCCAGACAGTGCATCACGTGACTAATTGCCCCGCACTTTTGCCAATTCCCACTCCGCCGTGCTCGGTGCCGAGCGCCTCCAAGGAAACTCTCTTTCCGCTTTTGTCACAGCCCAGCACTCCAAACACTCCGCTGTCTCTCCCTCAGCACACCCAGCCGCGACCGGTACTCATCCACCCCGATGTACGCACCACACACACGTCGCTTCCCATCAAACGCTGATCGTCCATGCAGCACCCGGTGGTTGTCCACACACAGCACCGTCCCCGGCGTCAGCTGCACCCAGTACTCAGAGTCGGCACTCGTCAGCAGTGCATGCCATGCCCGGATCGCGTCGTACCTACGCAGTTCATCAGCTGCGTTCAGGTCCGCAGTGCCAGCGCTTACCAGGACTCGACCAACCCGGCATCCAAATGGTCCATCACGCTCCGGTCGTCGTTGTTCCACCGCACTTGCACGAGTTCCCCCAGCTCATCGTGTCGTAGTGGTGGGTACCCGCTGGGCGGACTCGGCCGGTACAGTGCAGTCGCTTCCCCAGCAGCGTGCGCAGGAATAGGAATCCGTGACAGGAGCTCGTACGCGTCAGGGTGCAGCTCCTTCAGTAACGAAGCAACGTAGAAACCATCGACGAGCAACGTGGCCCCGCCAGAACCCTCGGTATGAGAGAGAAGATGGAACAGTTGTAATCCACAGGGATCCGTCTGTCGCTCACATCAGCCACAGCACTCCCGGATACAGCAAACACGAACAAAGTAGGTATTGTCCGTGTGCGCCCCAAGTGCCATCGTGGTATATGCCGTGTCCCCTTTCGAAAGGTCTGCTGTGAATTCCCAAAACTTGCCGTCTGCAATCGACCTCTATCTCGCGCACTCTGGAAAAGGAGGGTCCCTGTACTTACATTGCGTTTCACGAATGAACCCAATGCGCTTCGACAGCTCTTCCGTCGCTTCGGGAGTGGCAGGTACGCCAGAAACGAGGCAAAACCCAAACCGGTCCTATTTGGCGTCAGCTGCACTTCGAATGTCTTGTCTGTACCCACTATGTTAGATAACCATTTATATAACCCCTGATCGCTCTCGTCCATGGCGTCTTCATAGGAAACCGTCGGAGGTGACTTGGCTAGCTTTGCCCCCCATAACGCCTTCCTAAGTAGACTGTCAGGATAACGTTGTGCACTCGACGCGGTACAAATATACAGACTCGCCAAAGGTGGTGGGTGACTTTGGTAGAGGGTCGTATGTGTGCGCTTTCAACCAAGACCACGGATAAAATGAGGAATGATACTCTGTCCCGGACGCAGGCCCTGCATCAATCAAGTCATCAGTCGACCGACTGGCAACAGTGGTGTCAACAGAGACAAACAGACGGCTTCTAGGCCCTCAGGCGAAGCCTGGACATGATGCGGTTTGATATTCGGTGGGATCTAGCCGCATATACGGATGAACACGACACCAATACAAACCGCGACAACACACCTCGAACGTGTCCACCAATCTCTGTTTCGTGATAGGGTGAAAACAATTCGGACACCGACAATGATCTCGCAGCCAGATGTGATGACTGGAAGCAAAAGGTGTGATTAGTTTCATCACCGACGGATCACAACAGCCATTTGGAGACGTACAATCGCGACCAGTTCTGTGGTGACCATAGAATGGCGATTTTCCGGTCATCCGCGCTGGCAATCGGCAAGTCGGTCGTGGGGTGCTTATCCGGGGCGAATCCAAGCTGGTCCGAGGAAACAGCTGTGGGTGCGGTAGTGATCGTGCGGGTTGCGCCCTGGTACGGACGGTCAGGGTGCCTCCATCCAACGAGGGCTCTCTGTGGTAAAGAGTGTATCCCGGTGAGGACTCGTGACTTGGAGGTAATCGAAATCCGGGACCTCGCTCGAAGGATTGTAGCAAACGACATCATGGTTATCGCCAGGTAGTGGTTCCAACTCTCCTCGAGGGGCAGATACACCCGGGGTCCCCGCCACGATCTTGCGCTTTCCCACGCGCCTGGACGCGCTGCCAAGGATGGTGGACCCTCTGGCACACTGCATTGCACGCATGGATGATACGCAGCGCGGCAGGAGCCGACGTGCGTGAAGTTACACCGGCGTCCCATCGCGAGATAACTATTGTCCTGGGAGATGGCGATTGACCGTATCTCTTCGCTGTCCGTGATGACAGGGCCGGAGAGGAAATGATTCACAAGGACTTTCTCACTGCCAACCCTTTGCAGCCTCGTCGAGTACGAGCGTGGGTTAACGAGTGAGACTCGGACTTGGACTCTCCGTAATACTACTAGTTAGTACCTGGAACCACTATAATAGTACTAGTAGTAATTAGTAATTAGTACAGGACAAGCTCGAACTGGGGTCCTGATACCATGACGCAAGGTGTGGAAACGAAGTGGAGGTTTTTTTTTTTTTGAAAGTGGAGCTGAAGTGGTTATTTCGTCAGATTTGCTCATGGGGGCACCTCAGATATCGAAAATTAGCCTGGTGACCAGCTCATTGTATGCAGATGGGCATCATCACGCGGCTCAGTGCGCGACCACAAATATGACGAGGAGTTCCGAGATCAAGAAAAAGAACGAGAATCATTCACTACGAGCTCGGCAGAATAAGACCCAGTATTGCACACAGAAAGTGACCCCTGCGGCATTCTCCCACAATCCGATCAGCGACATCTTCCGGTTTCGGTACCTGGCATAGAATCAAGATCTTACGGTTCGAGACGTCGTTTAAATTTACACTGAGTTGTCTATGAATACATCTCGTCCCAGTCATTGTCATTGGTTGCGCGGTGCCGTCCAACGAAGGTGTAACATTAACCCTCAGGAGTGGTATCGAGGCAGACACCCATAATCATGGGCCATGTTACAGTAATTACCGGGTATATTGCAATGAAGGCTCAAGAACTGGTGCCGCGCGGTCGTTTCCGAGTAGCCGATCAGTGGCCTTTAACCCGTTTGAAGGAGTGGGCGCTGAGCGGCGCTGTACGTGGTACGCGGCTGCACGGAACCAGGTACTATCACTGGCACATTTCCTTTCGAGTCACTGTCACTTCCATGAGAATCACGGTTTCAAATCATGGTTGCAACGGGAATCTGATGGCCCACCAGCACAACGCGATATGAACCTGCTGATCCATGATTATCATTCGAGATAGTAACCGCTTGTGGGCGACTCGGACGCAGTTGCGCACCAGGTGGGGGCGGAAATGAATACTTGAGCTTCTGCAGTTTCAACTCATGCTCCACACAGCATAACCGACATCGGTGATAATGGGATATAGCACAATCGTGGATCGTGGTACGGCGTTCTGAGACCTTTTTTTCCCCTTTCCCTCGGCCTGTCCAGCTAAGTTGGTGAGGTGGGTAAGACTCTGTCACGATTGTCTAACCGTCAACACTTTGCGTTATCTCTACGCGAAAGTCGACGAAGGCTTCCGCCATCCGCTAGCTCTCAAGTTCTGGCTCACATCGATCGAATCGTGGGCATCGGTATACGGGCATTCCAGCTGTATCGTCGAAATATTAAGCACCAACAATCCATTTCAGTCTATACACAATCATGACGACACACAAGAGAAGATTGAAGCACTGTGTTGTCGTGACCGCATTACTTGGGTCGGTTCCCCTCTTTTTCTACGCAACCATATATGTAGCACCTAAAAAACACTCGGTGGTGAGCACGTTGTTCTCGATGCACAACAGACACTGACCGTTACACTTCAGCGATGCGGTGTGTCTTGCTAACCCTCCCTCTCGTGTGTACCGTTTCCCACAATTGGAACACCTGAATCGGACACCCAGATGGGTAGACAGGGTGTGCCTTGGGATATTCATCCATTGCAAGGTATCGGAACAACCTATCCACGGGCACTGGACAGTCTGCTTCTGTGGATGCTTATGACCGTGCATACAAAGGTGCAATCTGATGGACTTGAGTGAACGATCCAGCGACTGAGTGCAGTGCAAGCCACCGGCGAGTCCGCAGGTGGGTGCTGGCACAGTGAAAGGTACACCAGGAAAGCCTGCCGTCGTCACTTCATGTGCAGCCCTTGAGTTTGGGCTTTGGAGTTCTCGATCCAAGAATCCGACATGTACGAACCTACTCTCAGTGCGCTGTTGAACACGAACTTTGTTCCCGTGGCAGATAGTTCCCTCTTTCCACTCGTCTCCATTGCCGGAAGCCAGCCAAATCCCTCACAGACCTATGCGGTCATTTCGATCGAGGGGTCCGACGCTTCCTGGTCCGTGCCCCCACCAGTCGAAGGTCTGATCGCTGCTGGTAAGGTTGACATGTACTACCGATGACTGCTCTCTAACTCCCCCGTTAGGCCACGTGCATAACACATCCCATCAGAACATTGTCTCACAGGACGTGTATACAGTTAGCAGACTGTTTCACGACGGATGGAGTTCTGTGAACTACAGCATCGGCGCTACCCTAGTCAAATGCGCCAACCTTCAAGTTGTAAGTCCGATACATGCATTATCGCCGGGTCCGCGCAGATCCGGAGATATCCTAAATGGGCCAGTTCTCTCATCGATTTGGATGCGGTGGCAGCTGGTCATTTAGATTCCATTGGAATAGCTGTTTGATCGGTGCTAGTCGCCAGGATTTGGAGATACGCACCGCGGGTACGAACAATAAACGAGTTCTTTTTTTAAAGAAAAAAAACCATCTGGAGATGTCATTGTAGAAACTGAAGATGATTCATATGAAGTCTTACAAATTGACTCCGTATAATTACGGGCACCAACGTGGTCATTGGATTCCGTTCGCCTTTCAATCTGATAGAAAAGATGGATGCGTTGATGTAAGGAATATTAGAGAAATTCCAAGAGAGTGCGAAACTTAGCATGTATCCACCGATTGCATCAAACTGTAAAATCAGAGTCGTAGCCACTGAGGTCATATGCTGGAAGTCGGGGATCGTGCGGTGATTATGTGAGGAGCTTGGCGCGGCGAGTCAGAGATTGCATGCTCAAATCAAGATATATCGCTCCAAACATGCCGCCTATGAGGATGAAGAAACAATCAGAAATATATCATGGCTTCTGGTGGTATATCCATTCTTCTGGCTCCCCGGTAGTATTTCGCGTGGCTCTGGAAACGAGCAATGTCCGATTCATCGGGCTCCGGGAGGATCCCGACTCTGTATCTACATCTTGTCCTTGCGCTTGGCTGACTTGTCGGTGCATGTGTCTCCAGCCTGAACGCACTGAGGCCCTAGGCTTTGTGGATTTGTACGACAGCACCACAGACCCTAAGGCTCTACCGCTCTCCACCACAAGAGGTTGAGAGCCGTTCCTCCGCGCGGAACTCATCTCGATGCTGATTGGCTGGGCATCGATTCTCGGGATGACTCATTGAGACTGCCTCAATGAGTCGGCCAAGTTTGTGGATGGTCCGTGTTCCATGAATGGTAGGCATGACACTCGATTAGTATTTCCCATACTCATCCATGATCCCCGACTCCCACGAAGTGGGAAGGAGGGTTTTGGCGACAGCAAACGTCCAGGCCTGCACCCTACAAAACAGCGTACAGCAATTAATTCACTTGTCCAAAAAAAGAAAAACGACTCCCATGAAATGGTGTGACCAGACATGTACATCCAACATTATTCATACACGACTTTTTCAATGCAAATGCCGTGGAGTCGGGGACTGGCGCGTGCGCCGCTATAGGTAGTGACACCGATATTTCCACCGATCGTCTCTTCCGGTCTTGCAAGCTCTTGCCGATGCTAGTGGTCGGAGAACATCAATTGAGTTGTGGCGCGCATCCTCGTATACGAACCTAGGTGAGTACTAGATTGATTGCGCAAGATCGAGACGTGTGGCACGTTACGTTTCGACGCGTTTCATTGTTTGACTGACAAGCCATACCGTGGCGAGCGCTGAACGCTCCACCTTCAAGGGCATTCGCACGCAACGAATATGTACTCAGATTCGCGAGCCTTTTGGTTCGGAAAACGACTCTGCGTCGATCGTTCCTAATTATGGTAATGCGGACGTGGCACTATGTCAGACTCCGTGTGGGAGGGCGCCTGAATGGATGAGGTGGTGGGCACGTCTTTGAGGGGTTCACAATCGCCAATGTGCCTGCAGTGTTATCACTTGGAATGTTCCTCGATGAGAAGGGCCGATCCCGTAAGAGCCTCCAATGATTCTGTGATATCATCACCGTTGCCTTGCAAGGGGCCAGGGGATAGAAATTTGCCAGTTTGTTATTGAATGGCCGACGTATGGTTTTGCACATCAGGACGAAACCACATACATACCTTTTTATGAATCGTATGCCGTATTCTTTCATCTCACCTCGGGCCGTTCAGAGGTGCCACTAATTTATTTTTCACTACAAGTGATGAGCACGGAGCACGCAAAAATAATTTACCCCCGAACCGCGAGACAAGAACCGCCTGCCAAGGTCTGCGAAGGGCCGTGTGTCGCGCACGTGCACGTCTCGCCTCTGCTTCTTTGGCAAGTTTCCCAAGATCTAACGCCGGCGCAAGCGACTTATATCTCAAGTCGTCGTGTTCCCCATCCTTGTCGAGGTCCTCAAACAAGGCATCGACATATGGCCTAGTTGGAGGTGGAGCTGGGGTTGCAGGCTTTGGGGGCCGTTCGTAGTCGCTGTCGCTGTTGGAGAGAAACAGGGGTTGGCGGCGACGTTTAAGAGGGCTAGAATCGTCATCGCTTGGCGCGGGCTTTGGCGGAGACGCGATGGGCTCAACTCAGATGTCATCGACCACGCTTTCTTTTGATGTATTTGCACGACGCGATTCGTGTAGACCAATGTTGCACGTTCCATTGCATCGAGCCCAGACATACTACGTTTGACGGCCTACTGTCAGTGGGCGCTCTTCGTTAGTGCTGACCATGTTAGGGATCTCTGTTGCGAGGTCGCCAAAACTCCAGTGATGGCCGTCGGAACTACGAACTAACAGAACGGCTCGGTTCGACACAAAACCTCCAAGATGAATATCGCATCGCACTGAGTCTTATGTATTTGTCGTCTATGTATCTTGAGGATAGATACATCTTCATCCGCCGTCAAGATGAATCTAAGCATCAACTCCTATTATGGTGATCCTATCATTGGATCACGGAAAACCGCGAAACATCCGTACATAAAGTTGACCTCGACCAGGTGACCCCATGAATCACAGACTCGACAATGCCTCGTGAGCTTCGTTCAAGAAAACCACCTTTACGTTACGCCGTCCTTGCAGACTATAGTATTGAAGATCACGCAAACGCAGCAGGACCCTCAACCGTTCATCTAGCAGACGAAGAGGAGGATAGTGGAAGCGAATTCGAACCTGACAAGGGCCCCAAAGGTTCAAAGAAAGTACCGTCCGGTGGCGAGGACGATGATGTCGACATGAACGATGTCCAAGACCCAGAATCCGAGGTGGAGGAAACACCGAAAAGGACTCGCAAGACGACCCCTTCTTCTCGAGCTCGCAAGCCGCGAGCCCCCACCTCTAGCACGACCCACCCGGCTAACCCTCCCATGTTCGCATCCTCGAAAACACGGAAAGAACAATCACGCAGGCTTCCTCCTAGAGCACAACAAGTCACTCGTGCGCCCTCTGCATCTACTCCGCCTCAAGTGACCCATCGGGCGGCGAAGGTGTACACGTTACCAAGTCCGAGCGCACATCATCGACACCGAGCGATACCAGCGTTCTTTAGGAAGGAGATGGTTGAACGACTGGAGGAGCCTCCTTCACTATTCGAGGCACCTCATATCGTTCCGACGAACAGTATGACCTCTGATCATTCCCTCGTTGACAGGGTTAGCAAATCATGGGGATTCAATGTCGGCGCCGGTCCTGTCTGGCAAATCATGGAAGATAGATCCTGCTACAAAGAAAGTATCGGTTCAGGTGATGGTTCCGAGAAAGAGTCTTCTCGGCGTCCCAGGGTGTACCAGAACGTATCCGTACGACCTGGGTGGGAAGTGTTGAGTAACGAGTGTGTGATCATTGACTGGCTTTGTGACCTGTATTCAAGCCGCTCTCGAACTGAAATTACAGGGATGCTCTGAAGTATTTGCCCACAGATTCGACCATGACTGAGGACGGGCAATTTAAGCCACCCCCTCAAGTCAACTGTTACGTGGGCCCACACGATAACCAGACGCGTGTCGCTTTCAATATGTTCAGCAGTGTTTCTACCTGTACGTGAATACACTTATGACATCCCATTGATGGCAATAACCCGAGGACGCTTCAAGCCGAGTATTTTGAGGCGGATACGGGGTACATCTTCAGTGCGGGCTCCCCTGTGTGGGGAATAGATTGGTGTCCGAGTTATCAAGGAGATCGCCCCAGTAAGAGTGCCAATTTTCGCCGTTTCTATGTGGCCCCCACTTAGTGGCGACCAGCCCGGCAGTTTAGACATTATTTAGCTGTTGCCCCCTTTCCTACGCGCTCGCATGCCCCAACTATCGGTGTCAAGGTTTCTCGTCCCTCCCCTGCCTGCGTCCAAATATGGACCTTGAAACCTAGAACCCAAGACGAGAATGCGGTGGACGAAGATCGTCAGAGGTGTGATTTAGCGGAAATTCGTTGTGAATTGGTGTTATGCCTGGACAGCGGGCCAGCTCAGGAAATCAAGTGGTGTCCCTTGCCCGCTCATGACCAAGTTCGTCCTAGTTTTTGCCAACAATCCGTGAACAGGAACTAAAAAAAAGACCACCAAAGTGGGAAGGCGCACGACCCAGAAATCCTCGAAAAATAGGTATATTGGCCGGAACGTTCGAGGACGGGTCGCTCTCTATATACGTTGTACCAGATCCTGAGGACATAAGACCTCCGGGAGACGATATCGCTTCCCCTGTCTTCGGTGTGCGCTCTTTCTTCGCTATCAGTGAGAAGTACTGATCTTGCACAGTCAAATTACCCGAGCCAGCCCTACGCATTGAACATGAAGGAACATCATGTTGGTCCCTCGACTGGGCGAATAGCGAAGTCATCGTTGTGGGTCTCACGAATGGTGAGATCCCCCGAGCATGATCATTTCCCCCCCACAAAGTGACACATCCCAAGGTTGTCTCGCCGTCTACAACGTCAGACATGCATTGGATAGCGGCGAAGCTCTTGGTGAGTTCGATGGCTCCGTTTTTTTTCATCCATGAAGTGATGTTGATACGTCCCTCAGATGTCTTTCCGACGCATTTCATTGCCGTACATCAGTCCGCCATTCGTGCGCTCGCATGGATTCGGGTGCCTCCTACAGATGGGTCCGGCGTGTCCAACCCATCCGAAGATCCAACAGTCATCGCGAGCGGTGGCTACGATGGGGTCGAGTGTCTCACCGACATCCGCGAACCACACGGGAACGTCGTCAACCGGACAAGAGGCACGTTTCACTTTGCAACC
>JBBPLK010000016.1:0-15275 GCA_038089735.1 Exsudoporus frostii
TGACAGAGAACACGGTCTCACCTGCGGAGACCTCGAGGACGTTTGGTTCTGCGCTCTGCCGGGCTGCGTGCAGCTCGGTGGGTCGGAGCCAGCGAGTGGAGCGTCTGTCTGATGGATTCTCGATGTAAACTGTAGATAGTTGCAATGAATGTAATCGAGTGTTTGAATCAATTCCTAGTTGCTTGAACATCTTGCTGTGGCGATTCGACTGCCTCCGTGTGATCTTGATCGTGATTTCACGTGACCGCGATGTGGTTCGTGTTTGACAACCGCCGCGTCCCCCCGAACTCGGGTTCACACCGAGCAACCACAAGATGCTCAGTGCACGGCCCACTGGTCTGCCTCTCGACGCAGACAGAGGCGTCGCGACCAAAACCCCAGGTCGTCTACTCACCAAGACGCGGAATGTCCTGCAAGAAAACACAGTTCGTAATGCCCCCATGACCGCCATGGGCAAGGGGAGGAAGATACTCCAGAACACGCCACTTCAGTCAAAGACCCTGCGTAAGTACATTGCCATACCATTGACATTGCGCTTGACGCCCACCAACAGAAGTAGACCGTGTGTTGAAGGACCCCCCTGGCAAGCAGGTCGGCCCTTCTAAGTTGAAGGACACACCCGCCATTCGTCCCCTCGGCGATAAAACGCCTTTTCCAAACCGTACTGCAAACCAGCTCTCTGCCACCGGCGCGAAGATCGCCAAACCCGCCTTACTTGACGGGTCACTTCGTCCCAGCTCTGCACGTAAACATGTTCGCTTGCCTCGTAGCGCAGGCAAAGCCTTTGAGACTCCCGTCACTGACGGTAAACACTGGGACGTGAGCGACATTGATATCGAAGTCGATGCACCCGTCGCAAATCAATCCATCGAAGAGGAAATTTGGGACGAAATTGAGTACATGCCACCAAAGGTCGACGGTAAGCACTTGTAGTTCAATCCACTGTCCTCTGGGAGTTCACAACGACGTAGACATTCCGTACGAGCCACCCTTTGAAATGCCAAACTACAGAGAGGTCGGCAAAAGCCTGATGGCCCTCATACGCTCGTACACCATCGAGGACGATCCCCCAAGCACCGACATAACTTTCGCCGTCGATGCATCTGAAAAGAATTTTTTTGTCCCACCCACCCTACCCCAACGTGAGATTGGTGAGCGTCCACAGATATTTATTCAACGATGTTTGCCCAACTACGTACAGAGGACGACAGTCCTTTTGCGCAGGCTAAACCCAAGCCGGAGGTCAAGCAGCAACCCTCGACGATCCCAAAGCAAAAATCTGTCGTAACCAATAAGCCTACCCCACGTCCGCCAGCACAGCGAATCACGCCGGGAACACGCATGATTACCCCAGCAAATTCTCGAATGCCACCCATTGTTCGACGACCACCCACTACGTCGACCGCTCGCTCTCCAACAATCACGGCCCGAACAGCGTCTTCTCAGCCCGTGACTCGCGCCCCCACGTCTCAATCAACGTCCCGCGCCCCCACATCCAGAGCTACAACGCGAGCACCTTCGGCCACCCGCTCGACGCCTTTGGTGCGCACAGGCACTGCTCAGCTTTCCCGTGCGACATCCGTCTCACGGACTACTACGACAAAGCCTGCAGCGCGGCCTACTGTGCCGACCGCACCTGTCAAGGGTAGAACAACTACAGCCCAACCCAGTGCTACCCCCGCCGCGAGGAACCCCGCCCCGCCGAACACGGAACGTCCGAGGTCTGGAACAATCACCAAAGCGGCGTTTGAGTCGAACACGCATGTGGTCATCCACATCAGAAACAACAGTTTGGAAGACGTGAAGAAGGACCTCGAGGGTTTGATCGTGTTTGATGACGCGTTCGATGACGACGGGTTCCGATTTGATGTGTGAAGCATGGCAGAACGGAACGGTTGTGTGTGCATAGGGGGGAGTTTCGTATTCGATTTATGCACGGTATGGATATACGAGTGACGCCGGTTAGTTTTGATAGCATTTTCTTGATAGGATTTGTGCATGTAGGACGGTGATGCAGTATGATAGCATGTGATAGGTTTCCATTGAAAACTGTGTGGTATACGGCGTAGATTGATCAAGTTGTGAAAAGCGCGACGACACTGAACGTCGGTCACTCACTTCCGACATGGCATCAACCCCTCCATCGAGTCAGAATTACTTGACAACTAGTACGTACAGAACGATAAGACGAGCTAGACGGTCGTTACAGCGTAAAGAGGTCCTTCGCCACAATGAGAGAGCTCATAAACCCAGTATCCCACTCGGGGTCGTCCTGAACCCGAAACACATTCTGCCCCCTGGCCGACACCTTGTACCTCAAAAAATCCCGCGCCGACTCCGCCACGAGCCGGGCTTCGGGACGGTGTGTCCACAGGCTCTCGATAAACATCCACATGTCGTCGTCCAACCCGAGTTCCTGGACCCGCGCTTCGGTGGGGCGTCGGGGTCTGCGACCGCTCAACAGCGCCTGGCTCCGCACGGTCGGGTTGTTCCCTTGGAAAGGTGGACCGCCGGTATATACCTGCGCGGACACGACACGACACGTCAGTCATCTCCGTCTCTACGACGACGGGTGGTCATGTTTCGAATCACCTCGTACGTGATACAACCAAAGGCAAAGATATCGCATCGTCGTCGATCGAGCTGGGAGAGGAGAGTGGCACCGTCCGGGTCCTCCCAAACTGACATGAGCTCGGGTGCCATGTATCCCGCGGTACCGTAGATACCGTGGACGGTCGTGGCCACGGACACCTGTGTATCGTGAACGGTAGCGAGGCCAAAGTCGGCGAGACATGCCCGTTCTGAAGCGGTGACGAAGATGTTCAGCTGTATGCATGCGATGAGCGTCTATGTAGGATTTACGGGGCTCGGGGAGGCTTACGCTCTTGAGATCCCCGTGGACGACGGTGGGTTGCATGGCATGCAAGTACTCCAACCCACTCGCAATGTCAAGTAGCTGGTAAAGGTCGGTGATCATGTGCTTCTTGAGCCAACAGGACGTACCAAAGGCAAACGTGGCACATCTGGATTGTGGGATAGGTAAACGGATAAGTTCCCGTTCGTCATCCACGGGGAAACCATGCAAATTCTCGGTACCCCATCGTCGTCAAAGTTGGTGACGCCGTAAAATGGAAGACAGTTCCTGTGATGTACATTTCTCCATACGATCGCCTCTTGGCAGAAATCCTGGTTGCATCCTACGTCAGCAAAAGTTCTCCACCGTGCAAAATGCCTTGCCTTCAAATAATCATCAGCCGTGCGGCCAGCTGCCTGCAGCGCCTTCAGGGCAACAATTCTCCCGGACAGCTCTCCACGGAATATTGCACCAAAGCCACCTCGGTCACCAGTACTGGCGACTTGATCAACGCCAGTGATGTTTAATGATCGAGGGTATAGGCGAGACCTCCTAGATAACCTTACAACCGCATCCAGAAATCGGCGTTTGTACCATCCATCGAGGTGGTCAGATTTTAGATCTATCAACTGCACGCAATGTCAATTTTATCAAGATGCTGATACAAAGGTGTGTCTCGCCTCTTGTAGCAAATCTAGGATTGCTTGAGCCTGGTCATCTTTCATGGCGTAGAATGATTGTACGTGACTCTGGTCAGTGGAATAGATGATTACCAATGCAGCCAAACTGTGGATATCCAAGTAGTGGACTCTTGCGCTGTCCAGGAGTTGTTGATTACAGTTATGACGCGAGACTTGAGACTTTGACTACGATTAGAGGAAGAAAAATCGATCAGAATGATACATTACCTGCTCAAGGAAGCTGGTCAAGTCTGTTTTGATAGTCTGGTAGTGAATTAGGCACCATTCTTCTTGTTTGTTGATCCATTCCTGCGTCATGAGCAGAAACGAATCTAACAAGCTTTCAAAGTAGCAATTAACTCTCTCGCGAAAACGTGATTAGGTCGCGGTGCGTACTTTGGCTTGTCCACCACGCATAATTTCAGATGCGTAAAGATGTAAGCACTCAGACACTAGACAAGCATAAGAACAAAGCAGAATACGAGGCATCACGCTCACAGAAAACACTGGCAGTTTTCGGATGAGGTCATTACACTTCTCCCGATCCTCGCTTGGCAATTCCTGGAACTCGCTCACGAATTCCTGAATATCATACTTGGTCGATTTCTGCAGTGACCGAGCAGCAGTCCGAGGCTGATCCGAGCGATCAACGCGGAACGAGGACACATCGTCCGCGGTGATGCACTTTGTGACGGCAAATTCATTGTGCTCCTGCCACGCCGAAAACGTCGTGCTCATTTTGGCCGAGTGGGTGGCACTGCCATGGAGAGTGGCATCGGAGGAAGAGGACGCCGAAGGAGGTTTGGGTGCGGCAGATGCCTGCCTCGAACGTTGTTGGTGATACATTGCATAATAAAGCGCATAGTTTTCCTTGGCCCTGCACAAGTCCTGTACGGTGGGGGTGGCGTGCCTTTCCCTCACATGGGGGTTGTATTCGGCTTGTAGAACGGACTCGTTGCAGTAGGGACAACGAATGCTGGTCATTTTTGCGAGGAGGAACGCGGTGTCTGGAGAAGTAGATGGTTTGAAAAGGAGAGATGCAGTGAGGACCGTTATGTCGTGAGTGATCGCCGATCAAGTGACAAACTCACCTTGCGTCCTGAAGATCACGTCGACTGGGTCAGCGCGCAACAAACGGATGAAAGATAGAGTTCACCACAAGGACGTGTGGCTCAGCAAGCTCTCTGATGACCCTTGTCCATCCCAAAGGAGATAACACGGTTGGAGTCCAATACAACACCGCTGTCACTGTGCAAACACCATATATGATCAAGGTATCCACACAGGATAAAGACGATGGATTACCTTCCTTGACAAGCTTTCTTTCACTCCCATAATCGTGGGAACCACGGAAACTCCTTCCTTTTTTGTGACGCTAACACACACCGCCCATAAAACCGTGGGATAACTCACCGGCCCTTGCCGCGACGGTTACCGGGTACTACCGAGCTGCACCACAACGCCAAACAAACCAAGAAATGCAACGTCTGCAAAACTTGTCTTTTTCAACACTGCCGGATTCCTTATCACTCTCCCCCCCATCGTCCACGAGGAAAGAGTCATTATCATCCGGCACAGAATGACCAACGAGGGCTTCGCTTTCGCTAGCAGCACTACGCTTTTTGCCGTGCGCAATGAGCTATGATGGTCTTCTAGATAGTGGTGCAAGCTACATGTACATCTTGATGAAATACAACCAATGCTACACAGTACCATTGCAGAGATGTTTTCGACGATTGGATCTAGAATTCGTCGCCACAGTGACAGTCGCAATCCCCAACCGGACATACTCCACGCGCGCGACTGCCTTCCTCACCAAAGAACCAGTCGAGGATATGTGACGCGTGGCCACCATGCCTGCATGTTTGGCAGATGATAATAGCATCTTCAATCGTATCTGCTCATCCGAACGTCGTGTCTATAGCAACAGACGACAAAATTTTGGACATACCTTTGAACGCAACGCGCGTGTTCAAAAGCTCAGCATTCCGATTTGCATCCGATGTCATACTCAGCGTCATCAAACAGACGGAGCACCGTGGAAGCGCGCGACCACAATTCGGGCAAGCGGTGGGCTGATTACTTTGGTTCAGCAAGTGTCCTCACAATCGCATGTTTACTCACCCGGCTTTCGTTCGCTGCATCCACGACCGAAGGGTTCATCGGTTTAGAACAGTAGTTGCATCGTATGAGAACATGTTTCGGTGCCCACTCAAAGGGCGGCAAGTCCCCATTCTGCATGGCCTCTTGAAGAATCTCACCGCGTTCTATATCGAAGCTAACCCTGTGATGGAACAGCCGAAACCCGTCGAGCAAGTCCCGGTATGCCTCCAGCCATCGCTCAGCCCTCATATCCGAGAACTTTGCTGGACAAACATAAGACGAGAGGATGGCTGCTGTCTGAATATCCCCCGTGCGGTCAACGTAATTTTGTAGGATGTCTATCCCACCTGGAGTAAGCCCAGTGATGATGAGACCTTCAATGTCCCCTTTAGCAGATGCTCTTTCGGCAGTGCGATGAAGGTACAGCGATAAAGCCCTGTCTTCGAGGAATTGGAAGGCAATGGCGAGACGCTCCCGAAGGGGAAGGGCCTCCTCCTCGAGCACCTCGGACCAATCTTTTGACGTTAATTGGGTCAACATGGCACGAAAATATGGATCTTGGAGTCGGACAATCAACCGCTCAGAATGATCCCGTAACTCGCTGCTCGTCGTGCTTCCTGGAATGAGTGCAGCGAGTGTCCCAGTCATTAAATGATGCATCTCGTCTGAGTTGAGGTTTCATCAAGTTGGAGGATTCAAACACAGTCATGTGACGAACGTACCTTTACTGCGCATGAGTAACTCGAGTGCCCTGGTGTATTGCCTCGTGAATACAAGCCAACAGGCAGCACGAGGCTGCTGTCCATCCTTCTCCCATCTGTATATACCGCTTAGACAACCGGACGACGGCCAACACGGTTCCTTACTTTTTGATCGCATCCGAGAGCTCATCACCACCCAGATACCACCCACACAACTGGAGTGCCAACTCTCGTTGTGCCGATTTGTTCGTCCGTAACGTTGGCGACCAAGATGTCTTTTCTATACCCTGTCGAGATAGTATCGCGGTAATAGCAGCGTTGAAGTCTCCATAAGACAAATCTTCGAAAGACTGAGAGAAGGTAGAAGGCAGGCCGACAGTCGATGCAGAGCTTGACTCGAACGCAGGAGGTGCCAAGTGTAAATCATTCAGTAGGCTCGTGGAATCCCTGGAATCGGATAGTTGAGGCAACGCTGGGAAACCCTCCCATATTCCCATCAGGCCTTGGTTCGAGAAATCGTATCCATGGATTCTCGACGTGGGAGAGCACGCAATTTCTCTTGAATCTGGCAAGGGCATCTGTAAGCACTCTCAAAAGTACCGCTCAGTCCGACATACGACGCATCCACCTCCAGAGCGTAGACAATGTATCAGACAGAGCCAGATCGTCTTGCATTATGTCGGCATTGTGAGAAACCTACTCAAAGTAGATGAGAAAAATACCAATAATTGTTGGCGGATGGCGACATACACATCTGATTCCGTAGCCACGAACGACCCTGTGTCTCATCACCATCGAGATATCATCTTCGACGATTTGATAGATTGCACGCAAAGAATACTTCTTGTTCCTGGACGTGGCAGGTTTATCGACCTGTGTACGTAGGGCTTTCTTCTTCCCCTCTTCGTTGCTCACTGCATGCAGGCTCGGCTGCTCGAGCGTTCCTTCTGCAGGTGCCGATGCATCACCCTGCACTGCCGATAGTTCCAGGGGGTAATGACGAAATGATGCTGGGCTGAATCTCCGCGACTTTGACTGCTTCCCATTGCCTGAACTTTCCTGAACACTAGACGGAAACCCGTCGGCATCCCGTCTGCTATCTGTGAATTCTGGACTGATCGCATTAGGCCGGCCGGCCGATGCAAATTGATCATCCGTAGTCCTAGGAGTATCCCATGGTTGCAGGGATATTTCTCTACCTTGGAATCCAGGAATAAGTTTGTGGGATCGTCCGACGCCAATCGCGAGATCTCCGCGAGCACTCCATGCCACTTGTTTCGGTGTGTCATGCACGGCATACAGCTCCAAATCACCGTCTTTGTTGACTACCATGACCTCGGATGTCAACGAGTAAGGACGCGAGTGAGGCACGAGCGTAAACGATGCGAGAGGTCGACTAAAGCATTTCGCTGTTGACATGTAAGCTGCTCATGGGCCATCTGATAGGAGGCGTGGCTTACTTCTGCGGGTATCAGCAAGGACCAATACGGAAGGCTCTTGCAGTTCGGACGATGTTTGCTTTACGCCAGACGCGGAACTAGCCCATGGTAGATTGGTCCAGGACCTCCGAGGTACCCGGGAGTGCGAAGAATCCCTCGACCGATCTTCGTCTGACGCTCCATCTATAGCTTGGGCGTGTTGGAGATCCCAGAATCGTACGTAATTCGAGTCCTTTTCCATCGCTACCAGTTGACCTCTGCGGGTGCTTGAGAATTCGATACGGTGTATGATAGAACCAGGGCGAGGTCGTGCACCGTCGGCTGCCGCGTCTTTTTCGGAGAACGTGAGGAGAGGATTAGATAGCCTGCGCGCATCCCAGATGGTGACAGTCGTGTCCCCACAACAAGCTACTTGGTTAGGGTCGGTAGGGTTGGTGGCTATTCCCGATACTTTGCTTGCCACATTCGTCGTGGGTGGGGCCGGAGTACGCAAGTCGAATAGACGTAGCCATCGGGCGGATATGCCGGCCAGCAACAGATGAGTGGACTGAGGCAAAAACGACAACGCGGAGACTACCTCTGTTTGAGCGTGCTGTTGTAGAATGCGAGGGTCGGCTCGCGGGCCAGCATCCGCTCTGGCTATCCTAGGGTGCGGTCGGGTCGCACTCGCTTCATCAGAAGCGGCGCCGTTGGTCAATGATAAAGTGGGGATGCAGGACTGAACATCCCAAATAGTGAGACTAGAGTCCCCGCGGACTTTGTCGAGGCCGACTGCAAGGTAGTTTGGGTCAGCTTCACAAAAAGCCAACGCGTTGCACGACCGCGAGTTGCGGACGGTGAGAGAAACAACAGGCCCGCTAGACAGAACGCCATTCCGGGCCACCTTCGTTGCTTCAAGGCGAACGAGATCAACGCGTCCGGAAGTGAGTCCGATAGCGAACAAATCATCAAAGGAGGGATCCGGAGACCATGCGAAACACTAGCCACGAAAGAACCAGTTGACACGTATGCCTTGCACGAACTGCCATGATGAGCTCACCTTCATGAACGAGAGGTCACTTTGCGAGCTTAGATGGCGTATTTCTGAGCGATCTGCTGCCCACTCATACATCGACATCTGAGAGCCTCCGCCAACCACGAACTTGTGCTGCCGCCGTGGATGCCACAGAAGGTGCTTTTCTGCTTGCGCTGTTGTAACCATCTCTCAAGCTGCGGCGGTCGAACGGTACGCGTTGTTCTGCCAGTAAGAGAGGGACCTGCCAGACCTAACGATGACGTTTGCTCAAGGTCACTGCCTTCGACGTCAACAGAATGATCAAGCGTGAATCAACAAGGCCGAATTGAACGCCCGCCGCGTCTAACTAGTGTCTCTGCACTACACAGCATGTCGATGTCACTGGTTGTCTTGGGACACTTCAAGAAACCATTAGAGTTTGCAAGTCACATCTCCGAGGCACTTGGAATCGTATGCGAGGACATTCGCGCAATGGACACGTGGCCGATGCCAAGGGAGACAGCGCCCGATGACTCGGACAGTTATGTGCTGTATCATTCACGTTATATCGAACTGATCGCACATATGAATGATCAAAAAAAAGGACCTGTCCTGACGTGTCTCGCTAGGCCTTGATTCTGAACCGGTGTTCCCCCCTTTACTTCCTTTCTCTCGGGAATGTTGAACTAGGCTGAACGATTCCTCCTCTGACCTGGTCCGAATTACGCCGGGTCTTTGGCGGTACTGGCAAGACCCCTCACAGGTCTTCATTCAAATCTCACGGGATGTTGGTGCTGCCACCATTTTGCAATACCGTGCAGTACGTCAACCTCAGGTGCTGACCACTAACACCGACGATGTCCTTTCATAGATCGAAGGTTCGAGAAATACACGTTTGACCTTAGTGCGTGGACTACAAGTCGCCGCTAGAACACACCAATGATCTCTGCGATCTATATATCGATAGCGACCCCGGCAAGTCCAACTATGTGCTCCATGTTTCAGCTTGACTTCAAATCCGACTCGTTGGTGGTACCTGTGGCTCCCACTGGCAAGGACTAGATGACGTCCAGAGAGGGTCTTGGTTCGTTCATCGTCGCTGTCACATGGTCCATCGTTGCTGATGAAATACTTGTAGTCTATTGCCTATTGGGGGTCTGAGTATTTTTTTGGCCCCTGGGTCTGTGAACGCAGACTCTACACACGCGCCGAAACCCAAATTTTATCAATGATCATCCACACTTCCCGCGTGCGTACCGGTGGTGATCAGCACTCTCATCAGCACTTTTCATGATCTCCGGCGCCCGCGCCCGGGTGATCGAGTACTCGCGCATGGTGTACGGGGATTGTCAACGAGCGGCGGACAGTATCGCTGTGACTCGCAGGGATGAAACGATGACGGTATGCGGCCAGGCACCCTCCAAGTAACAAGCATGGCGTATACTCGAAGAGAGACCGGGTGATGGTGGCGTTTATCATTCTAATGCATGACGCGGCCGTTCTCGCGAAATACAATGGTTCATTCCGCTGATGGCGGCGCGAGTCAACGCGCCAAATAGGAGCATCGATCTTGAGATGAGTCGTTACTTATTGAGTGTGTATTGTGATGGATCTCTTGTGAGCATATGCTTGCTTTATTCTGTAGCAGCATCATATTGTTGGCCGGATGGATCCGGCCATATGAAGCAACCTATAAAAGTGACACTATTCCTGGTCGACACGAGTCAGTCGACCACATGGTGGGATGGTGACAAGATTACCATGGAAAGTGTTTCATATCAGCACAAACGTGATTCGAAGAGAGGCTATGCAGCATCCTTTGAGGCGATACGATGCTGTTTGGCGATTGGGGACCATACGTCGGAGCTTGCATGTCACTTGTGCTGATGCTGGAGGCAGCTGCCAGGAGTTGTGCCTCACGGCGGCCGAATGCGACTGAGGGTGAGAACATCCGTTCCGAGGATCTGCAGGGACTGGTTGCACCGCCTTGCTGATTTCTCAATAAACACCCCGACAGCTCCCGCGTTGGCGACGCCAGCGAAATATAGACAAAGTGCTGGGCCTGAGTGTCAAGTTGGTGTAAGAGGTTGGATTGCCGGGCATGTGGGCGACTGCATGCTCGGTTGAGGCGCCACTTCAGGGACGCATGCCAGCAGTTACAACAATTGCCTAAACTACCGATTGGTTTGATGGCAGTACAACCTGATCAGCTTCTTTGCCCCGCCTGTACATACGTGGGACTCTCCGGTCGGGAGTGCAATTAAGACGTTGCGCTCCAGCGTTTACCACCGCGACCGTCAGTGCTGCTCACGGACATGAGCAAACGAGCTGGCCATACCTACTCCTCCTCAGATCCAATCCTACTGCAGTCCGTGGGGGGGACATCCAAGGCCTCCCCCTTCTACGATGAGGAAGCCGCCCGTGTCAGCCAGAAAATAGACGACGAGCTCAGGGTGGGCGTCTTTCGCATCTTCCACTCCTCATCCTCATAGTTCCCTGTAGCGAGAATGGGCACGAATCAAAGATGCAGAGAGAAAACAAGTCAAAGGTACACTCATCGAACCGAGGAGACGTGCGACTCACCTGGGCTATCCTCAGTTATGCTCCTCGGCCAGGCCGAGTCTGGCAAGTCCACTTTGCAGAAGCAATTCCAGCTGTACTATGCTCACCAAGCACTCGAACACGAACGTCCCTCATGGCGACCCGTGGTCTACTTCAACATCATCAAGGCTGTGCGGATGATCCTCGACGAACTTGACCACGAGCTTGCAAACATTGGATCCGATGATTCGACAGAGGGCCAGGCTGTCGCACATGCCCTAGTCCCGCTCGGGGACGTCAGTGGCGAAATATCCCGCATGAGGACGAAACTAGTCACCCTCATCTCCATGGAGGATTCCCTCGCCTCCGAATTGAGTGGCGGAGTCTCTGTGACTGGCGGCCGCACAGGCGTGTATGTTCGAGCGGGATGGCAGGCCCTCGTCACTCCACTATCTCCAAACCGCAGTAGAGCAGTCCCAGCAACCGGCGGCCCACCACCCGCTGTTGCTCATGTAACGAACCTCGCTTCGAGAACACTCAATTCCACTCAAGACGAAATCGACGAACTTTGGAAACACCCTGCTGTTCGGATATTGCTGAACAACCGCAGAATACGACTCGATGAGTCAGCACCATTGTAGGTTATACGTCTTGTTTTCCCGGTCATTACTGAATTCTGGCCCAGTTTCTTGGAGAGTGTGAGGCGAATCTCACAACCAGATTATTTACCAACCACAGGTACAGTCCATTCTTTGATGAGACTACACGTATTGATCAAGTCATCGCAGCCGATTTGCTCAACGTTCGCCTGCAAACATTGGGTGTTGCTGAGCACTCCTTCGACGTTGAGCTCTGTGGTTCTCGATACAACTGGCTCATGTACGACGTTGGCGGCGCAGTAAGTATCGATCCTATCATCTTTCAACGAACTTCGCACGGTTTTTGATATGTTTGTCTTTCACCTCAGCGTGGTCAGGCAAGTGAAACCAATGTCGTGCTGTTGATGGCATCTCATTTTCACTTTCGGACACTAGAGACATGCATGGGTGCCCTATTTTGATGACGGTATGTTGTTTCATTCTATTGCGTGCTATCTCTGCTCCAGTGGCAACAGCATAGCATTGTCGCTATGCCCATGACCCAGCTCTAACTTCGTTTTACCACTTGCAGCGACAGCGATCATCTTCTTAGCACCCATCAGCGCATTCGATCAGGCATGTATCTCCATTTGAATATTGCGGTTGGCGCTAACTACACCGCCTTTCTGTCAAATCGAAACACAGTATCTCGAAGAGGATGCCCGAACGAACAGAGTAGACGATTCACTCCAACTTTTCACTGCTATATGTTCCAACAAACTTCTCAAAAATTCACATCTGGTACTACTGCTCAACAAGGTAGTTGCTTGGCGAGTCTTATCTGTCTCCGCTGACCTGAAACCAAACAGACTGATCTGTTGAAGAAGAAACTGGAGGCGGGTATCAAGGTTCGGAAGTAGTGCGTGGCGTCCTCTCTTCGGTATTTGCTCGGTGGTATTCATTTAAACCCCCTTCTGTTGTGTAGCATCACATCTTATGGTGATCGTCCAAACACGTTTGCCGATGTATCGGAGTATTTCCGCGCCCACTTCATCCAGGTGCACAGGCGCAATGATATCGGGCGTAGGGCGCTGTATGCAGTACGTAGTTACCCGCGTGCTGATCGGTTTGATATACTGATCAAATTCGTCTAGCATTTCAGTTCTATGCTCGTGCGTCATCTTTATCTATCTCGTGTCCATGTCTCACTGATGATCCATAGGATATTCGCGCTACTCAAGCCATCATTGTCAACGGTGTGTCCTTCTCTTTCTCCTTTCTTGCAAGCCCAAGTGCTGAGCGTGGACGGAATGCAGTTGGGGAAGCCATTATCCGTTCGCATATTGCGAGAACCGGTCTTGCCTAGGCAGATAATTATTCTCGACATGTTGACTATCTATCAGATCGTTGGATGATCATATGGCTGCGTATTCTCGGTGAACTTTACTGATGTTCCATTATTTAGTATTACTGCTACTAGTTACTCTTTGTTTCGATACCTGCTGCATAGCTTCTCATGGATGCCCTTGTCTAGTAGCCACTCACATGCTGTAGGAATACCCTAGCTGTTCGAACACCATATGACTCCTGGACCGTGAGAACACAGTTCCTAAAATTTCGGGCCGCATGTCGAGCCCTCGTCGCTACTAATCACTTTTCATCTTTGCTCAGCTCATCGATCCCTACGGTTTGTCGCGATGTCGACGAGCGGGTTAAAAGCGATAGCGCCAGTGCCTACGGCGGCAGATTTCTTGGACATCGTCTTGTCCAAGACTCAGCGAAAAACACCAACTGTATGCCGCTACGTTCTGGAATTTCTCGAGATCAAGTACTTGACAGTGCCCTAGGTAATCCACAAAAACTTTAAGATTAGCCGTATACGCAATTTCTATATGCGCAAGGTTAAATTCACGCAAGACTCTTTTGACGAGAAGCTTGGTGCTATTCTCACCGAGTTCCCGATCCTTGATGTAAAAAGTCCATACTTTGGTCTGACTGCATTCACGAGCATTATTGCGTAGGACCTACACCCTTTCCTCGCATCCCTCATGAATGTACTCTACGACAAAAACCACTACAAGCTCGCACTCGGGCAGCTTCGGACTGCCCGGCATCTGATCGATCAAGTGGCCAAGGATTATGTGCGCTTGCTCAAGTTTGGCGATAGCTTATACCGATGTAAGCAACTCAAAACGGCCGCACTGGGTCGGTGCGTCATCCGGGGATATCCACACTTTCGTGCTTTCGTTTATGCGTTACTGTTAGGATGGCCACGATCATGCGGAGACAAAAAGATCCTTTAGCTTACCTCGAACAAGTCCGGCAACACATTTCTCGTCTCCCGGCAATAGATCCTAACACACGGACTCTCCTCATCTGTGGCTATCCGAATGTCGGAAAATCTTCCTTCATAAACAAGGTCACTCGGGCCGACGTTGACGTCCAGCCATATGCCTTCACCACAAAATCGCTCTTTGTTGGCCATCTAGACTATAAATATTTGCGATGGCAGGTTATTGATACCCCCGGTATATTGGACCATCCACTTGAAGAGATGAATACGATTGAGATGCAAAGTATTACGGCGCTGGCACACCTTAAGAGTTGCGTTTTGTACTTTATGGACCTCAGCGAACAATGTGGTTACACAGTGGAAGCACAAGTAAGTCTGTTCGTTGTTAATAGATATCTATCTCATGCGATGAACAGTGTAAACTCTTCCATTCCATCAAACCACTTTTTACCGGTAAACCGGTAGTGCTTGTCATCAACAAAATCGATGTGATGCGTCTCGAAGACCTCACGCCAGAAAACCGAACACTCGTACAGGAGATCATCGACTCGGAAAACGTGCAATACATCCAGGTGTCGTGTTACTCTGAAGAGGGTGTCATGGAACTCAAAAACAAAGCTTGCGATGCTCTCCTCGCCCACCGCGTCGACTCCAAGCTCAAGGGAAGCAAAATCAACACTGTCATTAACCGAATCCACGTCGCGCAACCTGTCCCTCGAGATGACGTCGTTCGCGCACCTTTCATTCCCGATTCCGTGAAGGAACGCAGGAAGTACGACAAGAACGATCCTGATAGGAAGAAACTTCTCCGCGACATCGAACAAGAGGAGGAGCGCGATGGCATTTTCAGTATCAACTTGAAAAGTACGTTACAACTTAATTTGTGCAACCGACCGTGTGAGTGACTGCTCGATACTTTCAGCCAACTATCTGCTCGCGAACGATGAATGGAAGTTCGACACTATCCCTGAGATCATGGAGGGCAAGAACATTGCTGACTTTATTGATCCTGATATTGCTGAGAAACTCGAGGCACTTGAGCGTGAAGAAGAAAAACTCCAAGAAGAAGGCTTCTACGATAGCGCGGAAGAT
>JBBPLK010000016.1:19128-53344 GCA_038089735.1 Exsudoporus frostii
GCGCTTACTGTTGTGTTTGTCTGTTCAGTTCGTGTTTGGGGCACAACGGCTCGAGGAGGGGGTTTGGACATGGGAAATACAAGATCTCGTTGCATTTATAGCGAAGAGGGTCGACGATGGCCCCCGCAGCGTACGGTTTAGATCAGACTACTGAGGCGGATGCTGCGGACATGTAAGCTCAGCATTCGGTTTAGGTTGAACGTTATGCAACGTTAAGCTGCCCAGACCTTTTTCTCCGTTGCCACTGGAAATGTTTGGACTCTAGCGCTGATCGTTGGGAGCTCACCTTAACCGGCGTCACCAATCATTGCACACAACGTATATCAAGCGCCTATGTGGAACCCGTTATCTTCCCATGCATAAAACGTTCTGTCGACCAATTTGGAGAAAATAACCTAATGCTAACCAAACAATAACATCAGTGGCGTCTTCTATGTATGTAAAATATATCTTACTCACCAGTTAATGATCAGTGTACTCATAGCCCGACCACGAGGTTCTTGTTCCGAACAGCCTTCTTCCTGCCTCGGGGGTGCCGTGTAACGAGTGCTCCGCATGCAGGACACGTTTAACAGCCATGTCCAGGTTATGACTTGTCGTGCTTCCGCGCTACGTTGTATGAATGAAACGCCGTTTCGGACTCAAGGACTTGGGAAAACCTGTTCCCTCATCCAATGCGGGCGTGTTGTTAGTGCGGTCCCAGGCACCGAGTCGTCCCCGAACTATAAGCGATCGGTCAGCCTGAGGGCAACGCATCCAAGAATACTGCAACACTAAACATACCTTGAACCCGACTACATCCCGATGCTATCCAGAAGGGTGCGATTCCCTCTCTCTCGAATATTCAATGGTGTGCCCTGACACGCATTTGTAGTCAACAACTTTGGGCTCAAACAAAGCCAAAGGAAAACCCAGGAAGGTGTGTTTGTAGTCGGTCGAGGATAGACTCTTTGACTGAGCCACCTAGGAGATCAAGAATGTCGTAATCTTCGGAGAAACGGGCGTGGGCAAGAGTTCCCTCATCAACCTGATCGCTGGTGAAAAGATTTCCAAAACCTCCAGCAGTGCAGTCGGATGCACACTTGATTATAAACGCCACCTATTGAAGCTGGGTGATCAGCGTTTCGCTATATGGGACACCGCGGGGTTAGATGAAGGAACTCAAGGAACCGTCCCTGCTGAGAAAGCGGAGGTGTATCTCAAGGAACTCCTCCGCGACCTTGCCAAGGCGAGCAGCATCGACTTGCTCATCTACTGCGTGCGTGGAACACGAGTCCGATCCGCGCTGCTCGCGAATTACCACCTCTTTTACTCCGCGATCTGCAGGAAGAAAGTCCCCATCGCCATCGTGATCACAGGACTCGAGAATCAGGAGGGAAACATGGATACATGGTGGCTAACGAACGAGAGACAGTTCTCGGCGCTGAAAATGCATTTCAACAACTATGCATGCGTGACGACGCTTGAGTCTTCTATAGAGAACGCCACTCTGAAGGAAAGACGCAAGATATCAAGGACAGCACTAATCAAGATGATCACAAGCACATGTCGCACCGAGCAATGGATGCCAGCTGAACGCAGCTGGATCGACACGGCATTTTCGGACATCCGTACCATATTGTCTCCAAGGAATGGGCAAGGTGTTCATATGGCCAATGTCATCATGTGCGACGTCTCTCGACACGTTCCCATCGGCCAAGCCGCCTTGAAACGCTCGGTCACCTTTCACAACCCTGTAACCCTATCTCTATCTCTCACCCGGCCAATGAGCCTCCGCAGCCCAGTATCGGTCGTGAACGAGAAGTCACGAGGCAAACTTCCATTTGATGATGCTCTAAAATGCACACCAGAGCGCCTATTTCGCGTCTACCAGGTTCCACGGAAACAGACACCATCCTGGGGCAAGGAGGCAGAGATGAAGAATGCTATGGTTGTCAAGCGCGGAGCGGATTTGCTCATCTTTTGTGTGGAGAAAGGGGTTGGAGACAGCGAAGACGTCAAATTGCAATGGGAATATTTCAAGCTCACCTATGGAGGTGACCTTTCCCCACAGATTGTTGTAATCATCGGAGCCACGGATCAACTGTCGGCAGAGGAATGGTGGAATGATACAGTCGGTGGAGTCGTCACCAAGCGCGGCGATCCTTCCGTTGCTTATTGGCCCATAAAAAGCTCCGTCGCTGAAGCCGAAGGTCTAAAAGGACGACTGCGAGACCTCATAAATACTTGCTGCATCGATTGCAATAAAGCAAACTTCGCAGGAGACAAGCAGATCTTCAGGCACAATACCTCGCTTCGTTTGGATGAGAGCTCAATAACTCTGTGGATGAGACCATTGACGAAGAACAGGAAGGTGGACCTGCCGGTCGTTGACCAGGATATTTTGACGAAAGGAGGTATATGGGAACCCATTTCAGCTGGGAGAAACGCGGTAACTAGATCGAATACGGTACCCTGCACATTTACTAGCAGGGACGATCAGGAGCAGAACGTTTTCCGTCCATACTTGTCTTGATGAAGCACATTGCTTTCTACCAGTACTTTGGTAGTAGGATCACTGGTACTGTAGGACTCTGAATGTGGTGGTTCGGAATGAACAGAAGGGCCCAGGGGAAATAACTCCTCCAAGATTGATGTGTGTACAATGTTGGGGAAATCAACCGACTGGACTATTAATAAATCAGCTCTTCTTCAGATCGTGAACAAGTAGTCGATTATAGTTAACATTGACAAACGGTCCTTCTAGTGAAACGGTGGAGTCGCATCTACTTGCAGGGCGAGAAACCGTGCCTCCAATTAACATAAAGGAGAGGGGTCCGGTCCAACATCGACTCAATCTCGCAAGGAGCGTTGACGATTGCTGTAGAGTGTTCATTAGACGGAAATCCACTGGCATTAACGGACTGCGGTAGTTGAAGCTGGACGCAAAAAAAACTTGGTGATATGTAATTAATATCGCACACAACGGACGTTTGCCGATTCAACGACTTGGTGCCACTCTTCACAATGGTCGATGCCCGCAAACTCTTGGAATGCATCAAGAACGAGCCTGAATGGATCCCCCCCCAAAAACAAACAAAAAACCTGTTGATATGTAATTACAATGTTTGCCAATTAAACGACTTGATGCCACTCTTCGCAGCTGTCGATCCCCGCGAATACTGGGAAAGCATGAAGGACGAGCCTGGATGGGTCCCCGAATTTCTTCATTGTGGATCTTTCGACTATAGATTGGGAGCTTTCCCTGTCAAGGCAATGTCGGGGGCCCATCACCTTTGGATCCCAGTCGAGTGGAAGTCCCCCCTCAGGTTTTTGAACCATGCAATATATTGCATGTGGCATGCCTCTCTCGATCAACGGTTGCCGGACACACTTCGTACTCGATATAAGCGCGGGAGTAACTATGCGGAGCGGCTGAGAAATGGTTTTTTTCATGAAATCCTCGAGTACTGGTATCCGCTCGGCACTGAACTTCCGACGAATGAAGAACCTACTCGCCAAAACCACCCACTTGATTCACCCAACCTTACTTGTTTTCTTCTGAACACGTTCAACATCGACAGTGTTATTCCTGCAGAAGACACCGGTGGCGTCGAGTGGGAGACAGACCCTGCAACATTTGGTGAGTGCATAACTGCACTCGTGAACGGGATACTTGATAGTGAATATTGTCTGACACAGATTGGGAGAAGTGGGCCACGAAATCTTCTGTCAATCGGGCTCTCTACGGCGCCCTGCCACAGGCTGGCACAGACGAGTACAAGCATCTGTCAGAGGAAAACAAAGTTGCACGGATCTCCAACACACCATCTGTGGGGATTGATTCATCTAGCTGGTCTCGGTATGCCTCGGCCCTCGTAGAAAGTACGAGCCTACGTCGGGGTCGTTCTGCCATGTCTGTTGTACCCTCTCAGCTTTCTCGTACAGCCGAAACAGATATGAAACAGAGGCATGTTTAGGGTTTTGCAGTCGATTCAGCTAACAGTGGACTTCTTGTACTCAGTTCGGCCTCTCCAGTACCGCAGAACAAACGTGCGCGGAGAAGTTGAGTTGTCATCGGGCCACTATCAGTATGTGTAAATAATTCCATTAGTGAGAGCGATCTTTTGGTTTCGGAGTGGGTGTGAAGGACGAGATGGTTTGAAGATACGATCGGCTGCCACACTGATTCACTTTGAACTCCAGTCCGAATGAAAGATTCGGTGAATTCCGCAACGAAACCCATCAGTGTGGTTTTCCTCTCGGAAGACTGAGTCATGCAAGTCAACGTCGATGCAGCGGCTCTGGTCCTGTTCCGAAACGGCGCATGTATCCAACCTGAAAATTTTATCCGTTTTTTTAGAATACATCATGTACTTGAAACATTACATAGGAATCTCGTATCCTACAGCATTACACTCTGATCGTAATGGCGCAAGCGCCAGTCTCACCCATCCCATTGACATATCATAACCTGGATAACTGGGACTTGACGAAGCTAACAATTTCTGCGCTCGACGGACGCTTAGAGGGACTGGCCCAGCACGTCTCTACAAACTTCCACAGCACGTCTGGGATATCCCTGCCATCCCATCCAGACTCTCGGGGTGGTTGCTTGCCACGCGAAATCATAATCACGATCTCGGCGACTCTTCGTATCCCGTGGAACGGCAGCTTGCCGCTCAGGGTCTGTAAGAAACGTCAATGACGCATGGACATCAGGTGAACACAAGGATCGAACCTGGAGCATGATGCTTCCGAACGAGTAGATGTCCGCTTGTTGGCTCGACGACTGCGACGGCGTGCCCTCTTCGCACCGAAAAATCAGTTCAGGAGCTGCCCACCGAACATTCCCCGGCAAGCAAATGGCGGAAGCCACTGTGTCTGAAACTTGTTCAAATAGTGTGGAAAGTCCGAAATCGGAGAGACACGCCCGTCCGCTCTTGGTGATTAAGATGTTTGACTAATCAACCGAGGGATGAGGGATTTCACAGGAACTAGATTCGAGCGGGGTTGACGTACGCCGCTAAGGTCACCATGTATTACGTTACGGGAATGCACTAGCCAGTAGTTGATGAAACTGAGTGGAATGAGCCAAAGGCGATAACTCACAATACTGCAAACCATCTGCAATGTTGCTAAGCTGCGGATCGATTTATACCATTAAAGACTGGCAGTATTTTATCCACATACCAGTGTCATTCTTCTCTTCAGATCGAGTTCTGTTTCGAACTTTTCCAGGTACTCGGACAATGTTCCGTTATCTGCCCATGGGCAAACAAAGGCAGGGAGTGGTCCGAATCCGTTTGTAATGCCGTACAGAGGTAAAACGTTTGGATGCCTGAGCCGAAACCAAACGTTGAGTTCCTTTTCAACAGCCTGGAAGAGGTGTAAGCAAGGAATCGCAACAGCCCTTGAGCTTGAATGCAAGTCACCTTTCGCTTGACCAGGAATTCTTCCTCGTTCGCAATCACATGTCGAATGGCCTTGACAGCCACCTTTGGCCCAGTAGTGAGTATTATCTGCTAGAACGATTCCGTACCAAAGACGCACCTTCTCGGGAGACGATCTCTTACATCGCAGCTGACAACTCCAGACATCACTGAAGCCCCCATAGGCCACAGGATATGTGTTCATCCTCACTATCCTATCAGTGAGGTCCTTGAGACGTTTCGCGCACCTCTCCGGGATCGTCGTTTGGTTATGACGCTGAAGTAGGTGGCGATGAAAGTTCTCCTGTTTCCAGAAGAGGCCAGTTCCGGCAACCCGCAAAACTAGGAATGCCGTCCCCTCGTGAAGTAAAATGCAGATGCCCAAATCGCGTCCGAAAGTAAATGGTTTGCAAGGCGGGACCTTACACTTCTCGTAAGGAATAGAAAGGAAGAAGGCACCAAACATGTTCGATGGATGGAAGGAGGGTAAGAAACCTCAGAAACCTACCTTGCTATCCTCAGGTTAAATACACGGGGCAGCCATGGCACTCCAGGTCCAGGGAGCTCGGCTGCCCGAAACCAAGCTGTCGGGCCTCATTGGCAGGAATCTTGCGGTGATTACTGGCTACCTGCCAACAATCCAGAAATCGGGACTGAAATTTGGAGCGCGGTGGTAGTGTAATATTGATGAACCCTCCAACGGCGTTCTCGGCGCGCCAAAATCCTCATATTTGCCGGCGGCGGGATTGGGTCCGCCGCCGAGTTGCCATTGACGGCATGTCCGCGAATAGATAAATTCATGCTCCGCCGTGTTCGGGAGTCGGGACACTGACACAAAATCAAACTCAGCCTGAACTCAGCTGCGGGAGCGCTTCAGATTTGAGGGCATAACAAGGGCTTTGGAGGGTCTTGGGCATTTGAGCTCGGAATGCGCTCTTTTGATATACCAATGGATGTGTTTGACTGTTGTGTACAAGCAGAATTGAGTAACGGATTGCCAACTGACCACCACAGTGCCGTGTGCAACCTTACTTAAAGAGTATAAATGCATTACACAATGCCCGCCAAATCAACAGACTGGACCGGGTAGAATGTCTCAGCGTCCATACAGCTCCCATGATGCTCATATTTTTGGATATTTCATGTGAGGAAAGAGCAGGTGGACAGAAGTATCAAGCAAAAGCATGGACATTGAGACGATTTGTGTAGTGCCAAATTCCGGCGGGAAACCTCAACCTAAAACGAGTACACGTCCACCTGCTCCGAGCAATAAAGAGAGCGGCAAGCTTAATCCCATCCGCTGGCGGCGACTTCCTGACCCCAGTTCGATGCGGGCTCTGCTGCCCAATCGGTTGCTGGTGCAGGGTCTGCGGCCCAGTCGAGGGCAGCTAACAAAATTTGAGATGGCACCTAACTCAGGAAAGCACGCTACTTACCGCCATCCGCGGCGGTAACCAAAGTGGGGTTGATAGCACCTGCTTGAGGAGCAGATGTAGTAACATCCCACTCTGAGAGACCGGCTTGGCCTTCTGGCTCGGCAGCAGCGAGCTTGGCCTGGGCCTCCTCCTGTTGTTGCCTCTCCACCTCTTCGGGGTCACGGTAAAAGAACATGTCCACCATGACGTTCCAGCCATCGGGCGTACGGGGAATGGTCCCACGCAACCTAAGAACTTCCCGTGCGAGCAGCCACCAGATCAGACCAATAGAGTGGCGGGTCTTGTTGTTTGTGGGAATCGCGATATCGACGAATTTGAGAGGGGCATCAGTATCGCAGAGAGCAATGACGGGGATGTTGACGTATGATGCCTCGCGGATAGCCTGGTGGTCCACGCGAGGGTCGGTGACGACGATGAGACGGGGCTCCTTGAACGAGCGGGTGATGTAGTTGGTGAAAGAACCGGGAGTAAAACGACCAGCGATGGCCTGAGCTCCGGTGTTGGCAGCATATTTCAAGACAGCGCGATGACCATAAGGACGCGCAGCAATAACACAAACGTCATGTGGGTTCTCGACAGCAGCGATTACACGGGCGGCGAACACGAGCTTTTCCCAGGTCTTTCCGATGTTGATGATATGAATGCCTTGCAACAGAGCCGTCGAGTTCAATCCAACGCGCTGAAATCTGCACAGGGACTCACCATCAATTCTCCGTTTAAAGACATATGATTCCATCTGCTTGTCGCAGTTTTTCGTTCCGATGTGGCATTGAGCAGCTAGGAGGTGTTGGATCTCCTCGTCCGTAGCACTCAGAATTGAGGGTAGTTTTGACGACATGATTGAACCTGGACGATCATCAGTACCATGGTCTCGTGTCATCCACATCTGCAACACTCCATCCAACGTCTCCAGCCCACCAAACCCGACCTGCGGCAACCACAGCGTGGTATGTATGTGTAGATACGCACCGTTTGCGGCGTTTTGGATTTGCGCGTCGTCTCGGGCGACGTTGACTGCTTTTTGGAATTCCTGGCTCGTCGTCGCTCCTCGGTCAACACACCATCGCAGAGTCCGCTCGGCTATTGCCGCAATAGATTCCCACGGATTGTATCTATTTCGGGTCAATACCCCCTGTCTTTCTCCCTTCCAGTCTCAACGCCAACTGAGTGATCTCCTCCGGTCCGGCTTTACAACAACCTCCAACAATCAACCCTCCCCACCCTTGGCCATACGCCTCGTCGACGCACTCTGCCACACTATCTACCCAACAGATCCTAGCTCCACCTCCATTTGGTTTGATGACAAGCCATGGCCATTTCCTCCCTTCTCCAATTACCTGAGTAGAGGCTTCCTTGAACTGGTCCAATAATCCGTGCATATTTTCCACAGCAACGCAATTAAATCCAATTCCATCTGGAAGGACCAACGCCCTCCCTTCCCTGTCCACACCCTCTTGCAGCATGAGGTCTGCCACCTCCTTGGCGCGCATATGCTCTCCACCAGGAACGCGCGTCTCAGGACACCACCCGTCTGGGAACACAGCAGTCAACCACCACGGTTTCATCCGCTTTCCTTCTGCATAAAGCGAAACGGCCACCGCAGTGACTGCACGCCTAATCGCGGTGACCTCCCTTGCTACTGGAACCGTCTCGAATGCGATCGCATCCACAAGGTCCCACGTTTCTGGAACCCGAGCGTATGCCAACAGTCGCTCCGTGTGGAATTCTGTCAGAGCTTGGATTGACTTTTCCATGCCCTCCACGTCGTTTCCAAACGATGTGGTGTTGTCTCCCATGGCCGAGTACGCTTTGGGACCATAAGGAGGCGGAAATATGCCATCGAAATCCTGCATAGGAGTGACAGTGATAACACGATGCGAATCTCGTTCCGATGGACGTTGTCGTTTTCGGTGCAGAAGGACGCGCGAGCGCGAGCGGCGATTGAAACAGCATTCGACATGATCCGAAGAGCTTGTTCACGGGAATAACCCTCGCGCTCAAACGTGTTGAAAGCAGCCTGGTATCTACCCGTGCGAGCTCAGGGTGATAATAGGGGATGATACTACTGATGTGTACTCACGTAGACGTCAGTAACGTCCTTGCTCCTGCGCGCAGGAACGACAAGTGGGCTTGGAAGAGCAACTGCGATTTCTCCTCGTCAGCAGCCGCACGCGTAGACCACAGTGGAGTATGAGCGATCTTGAAATTCAAGATGTCCTCCAACGTGGATCCCTAGGCCCGATCGTCAAGACACTCATGATCAGTGAGTCATGCAACTCGATCCTTACCAAACCTCCATCAGCCAAGTTTATCTCTTTGTGGTATATATAGTCCAGTCCTGGCAGAGTTGACCCGGACATGATTCAGATCTAGGAACGTGCTAGCCAGCACGAAGGCCAACCATTCCAACATTACTACAGCGGGCCATAACGCCAACTGTGGCGGTGTACAATCAGCAGCCGGACGGCCTTGCATCGGACTGGAACGTTGCTTGATTTTCATGACGAGTCATTCTATTGCGTCGTCACACAATACAGCTATCCTACTCGTCACTATCTCTTTCGCATATCCTCATGTCACATCCTATCGAGCAACGAGGTCTCCAACCCACTCCCGTTCCTTTGTGCGTTGGCAGCACCCTTGATACTATAGCCAATCGATGGATGTCGATCAGGCTCAGGCGACTGCTCCTTCCCGGGGCGCTTTCTCCGCTTCCTTCCTGCACGATCCGAGGAACCACCCGAGCTGGCATCTCCAGCATCGGCAATACGACTGAGTAACGATGGTGTCGGGACATCCTGTCCTCTCGAACTCATCTTTGCCCTCTTTGATCGTGGGACGTCTTCCAAAGAACTACTTGATCGCTTGGGAGACGTTGGTGTGCTTGAGACATGGAAATGTAGGGAAGTGTTGTCTCGTATTGGTGATTGTTGCGTTGCTATCGCTGACCATGTTACTGGAAGGTCGAGCTTGGGCGACAAGGGTGGCAGACTGGTGACCGGTCTTTGCGGTAGATGAGCTGGCCGTTCTAACGTAACACCATTCTTCGCCGTAGGCTTCACCTCTTGAGTGGGCGCTTGCGATGGCGACGGTTGCTCTCCCGCCAGCAACTGCTCAAATCAAGAAAAAAGATGTCGGGCGTCAGTGGAGAAGGGGAGAGCGGTCCATTGCGAACCCTTATTAGGCTTTGGATTTCGCTAGCGCCCTCTTGTGTTTGCCCACGGGACAAAACTTGGAGAAATTTACTGATGGAAGTAATCAGGTATGGTGGTAATATCCAATTTTCCAGCTCTTTGCGCTAGAAAGAGTTATTTCGTCCTCGAAATTCGACCGAGAAAAACGTACGGTGTTGATAGTACGAAGAATGCTTTTCACGGAACACCAAAGGTCATCTCCATACAGCTTGGAGTCAAACAACACCTGCGCGACTTAGTTCAAGGGAGATGGTGAATACGCGCCTTACTAACCTCCAAGAGAATCGAGCTACCATCGACAATTTGTCTCCGAAGCTGTGCAATTTGCTGTGATTGAGTGGCAGTCTCACGTTCACTCACGGATAACGCATCCATAATCCAAGAAATGATCCGGATCCTGTCCTCCGGCAGGAACTTCTGGAGGACTAGTTTTCGTGTTAGAGAACCAATATAGAATTGGAGTAATTTCACTGCTGGCGTGGCGTGTAAATCGACGGTCGCCGCTTGAGCAACCGATAAGTAGTGGAGTGCAACCTTGAGTTGCACAGGGTCATTCGACCGTGTCTGAAGTAATGTCGCGGCCTTGTCGAGGATAACTTGAAGCAACTCGTCCCCTCTGGAACCGTCCCGGTAGCATGGTAACCGCAAAAGAATGTCCTTCATGATAATATCCACGTCACTGGTGTCCAGCCTAGTTATAGCCTACTCGACGATCAGATAATGCATGGGGAAACGTATCCTCGAATGTATACACACCAAGAATAGTTGCGTGACAAGAATGTGTTCTGCCTCTGAGCCCGGAGGGTCCGTATATTTCTGTATCGCGCCCGCTGCGTCCGTTGCCAAGAAGGACAAGACGAGCAAACGCAACCGTTCTCTCGTCTGTCGCTCATCATCATCGAGGTCCTCTTCCGGTGGGACGATCTGGTCGCATAACACGCCGAGTGTCACTGGGGGATCCATATCGAGGTGTTTGAGGAGAGCGCCTTTTACAACCGCGACTTCTTCAGGTTCACCTACCGACGACAAGGAACGCGTGCCAGATGTGATCAAGATGAAGAAATACGGGGTGTGGCTTGGATAAGAGATCAGAAAAACTTACCGCTTTGGAGGAGTTGAACGAGAACGTCGGCATTCCTCTTGACCCACTTGTGTTGGACAGATGAAACTTGCGTCACCGCACGGTACCCATCCACGCGAACCTAGAGAACAGGCAGACGTGAGTCACAGTCCAACCCGTCAAGTCCGCGCGCCACACTTTCGAGTCCTGGTCTTCACAAAGATCGTATACGGCATTGATAGCGTCTTCCTCCAGATCCGGAAAGTCGTTGAAAAAGACATGTATATGGCCTGCCGCATACGATTTGAGGAGAGGGTGGCTAGTATGTGTGAGTGCTATGAGCTTCTGGAAGGCGTCTCTCCGCTGCATACGTTCCACCGGGTTAGGTCAAGGTGTGAGCGCAGTCATATCCGCCTTACCGCACGTCCTGCAGCGGACGGCTCCCTCGCTGCCCGCTCGACCATCGCTTTGACATACTTCAGTTGTCCGTGTACACCTGAGGAAGCCATGCTCGACGTCTGTTCCGGGACCAGTTCGAGGTAGTCCAGAATATCCCGCGTTGAGAAGTTCGGGGAAACAGACCAAACTGACCGCAAAGGATCGCAATGATGCAGTAAACCAAAAAAGGAAGGTCACTCCCATGGGCCACAGTGACCCCCCATTGGCTGCCCATAGTCTTTTGGAGACGCAACCACGACCGACACGACTTGCTCGCCATGCGAACTGACGAGCAGATGCTTCATGACAGGATCAACCTCCCAAGGCTCATGAAGCGCCTTGAGCAGTCCATACAAGAGGGCGATTGGTCAAAGAGTAACCCACCCAAGCGGGAAACATGGACGAAAGCGCAAGCGATGCTGCAGGTGAGTCCACCCCCCTGACACGTGCACGCAACCCGTCGACGGAGCTCCCTACCAGCAAACCCGACATGCCCGCCTCTTGTTGAAGAACGTAGAGCTCGACAATGTAGACCCCACCCCGTACGTACCCTCGTCTCACCGCTTGCCATCCTAACACCTTTGCTCCGCCACAGGGCCGAAGAGCGACGTTACCAACACTATGGAACGACGCTCAAACATCTCGAAGATTACATGCGCCAAGTAGAACAAGTACGTTCTTCTCAAAAACGGTTCGACCCGAGTTTGGTCTGACCTGGCATATCTACAGCAACTCACACCTCCGGTCCGCCGACCGAAGCCCATCCTCCCATCCATACGTCCCCCGCCAACCAAATCTCCCATCTCAAAGCCCACTGAATTCACCAGTCCACCCGTCGAGGCGACCCTCATCCCAGCCGAGGCCGGACCGTCTTCATCCGTGCCCGAGGTACAAGACCTCTTACCCGCTTCACCGAACGTCCCGGAGCCAACACCAATACCAGCACTAGAACCAGGCTCGTCGCGCAGCGCGTCAAATATGCCCGCAGGACCCTCTCTCGCCGCACCTTCTTCCTCAAAAATCACCGCCGCCCCAACCATCCTCCAAAACTCGCGCGCGCTCCAGGAAGAACTCTCGGAACAGCTCGCCATGATGGCGACCCAACTCCGCAGAAACGCCACTCATTTCTCCGAGTCACTGGAAAAGGACAAGTCCGTCATCGGCGTTATGCAGGAAAAAGTTGAGGGCAACTTTGAGTTTATGAAGCGGGAACGGATACGGTTGCGGGATTTCCGAGGAAAGAGTGGAGGCACCACATGTTTGGTGATTATGAGTGTCCTCGTCGTGTTGATTGCGTTCATTCTTATGGTGTTGATCATCCGAGTGACATGATTCGTGGATGGACTGTCTTAATTTAATTTACTTTACTCAAGCACAGTTGCCTAGCGTCAAGTAAGCTGGTAATGCATATTACGATGTCCGACTATTCGACGATAATGTCCAAAGCATGTATGAAACAGTGGTTATGCAGAGAGATTGAAAGCTACTAAATACGCAGTGCATGACGTATGTCCGGGCGACATAGCAAAGTGTCCAGGGGAAAGCTCAACTACCTGAGCTAAAGGTCCTGCAGAGGGAATGTCACAGTACAGTGAGTGTTCAAAAACGATGGTGCATATGTATCTACGATTGCGAGAGAATATTATCAATGGATTGGTTCAAGAAGTCCTTGCGAGGTGTCAGGTCCGCTCTCGGGTACCGAGCAGCTATGGCCTCGCGAGCAGTTCTACATGTGTGGTCAGTGATGTGCTAGCAACACAAAAAGAGCATGCATACTTCTTTGTCACAGCCATCAAGTCCTGTGTGCTCAAATAACTTCTGAGAGCTTCATACAACTCGTCGTCAGGTGGATTTGGGTTGTTGCTCGGCCCCGCAAACACGGTTGTAGCCATGGAGAAAGTAGAGGTAGGACGGAAGGCATTGAGCGCGGGTTGTGGAGGAACTCCCAAGCTCAACGCGGGAGACATGGAACGGTTCATGATCGCTGAATTCATCGTCATGCGCGGGTCAGGAGGGGGAGGTGTCCTGCCGTAGGCGCTCCCAAGGGTGGCGAACTGGTTGACCGGTGTACCCATCGTCAAACGTTCCTGTGAGGGATTACGGAAGGCCGATTGTCTCAAGTTTCCGGTCGCACGAGAACTCGGGCGCGACGGGGGACCTCGAAGGGGATCTTGCACAGCATTGGTATCACGGTAGTAATCCCCTGCCTCGGACTGGTACTCGTACACAGAAGGGCGTTGCGAATTAGGGTGGAGAGGCACGGGCGCGGGAAGATACTTGGAGTTCGTGGGGTTCTGCTCAGCACTGAACGAATTGCCAGACATGGCATCCCCATAAGCCTCGGCCTCGTACTCTGCATGCACAGTCAGAAGCCCGCCAATCAATAGTCAGCAAACGCCACTGACCACTCCACTTCTTGTACGGGATCATGGACTCGTTGAATTTCATCTCGTTGGCGTCGTTGACAACCTTCTTGTTCTTTCCTTCATCAAGGACGACACGAGTGTTACCCCAACCAAATTCGTCCATACGCCAGAAGGAGTATAGAGGCAAGAAGAAGCTGTAAACCGGGTACCTAAACGCGAACGTCAGAGGAAAATTGGATTTTAAAACAGCATTACGCACGAAATGAGGTACACAACCATCCAACCAATAAGCATGAACTCTCGCTTGATGATGAACATGAGAGCCTATGACATCGCGCTTTGCTCAGCACACTCAAAACCAACACCGAAGGTGACGCACCTGCAAACCATAAACCGCCGCAATCATGGCAATGGATATATAAGGTATCGCCGATTGCCCACTCGAGACTTCGATGATTAGCCAGATCAACTGCATACCCAGGTGAGCACCGGGACAGACCAAATAATTCTAAAAACTCACATAAACGACAGTGGCAGGCAGAATCTATGAATGAGATTCAGAGATAGTCAGAAACGTTCGGTGGTTTATACTTCGAGAGATACCCACCAATGTACTGATGAGATCCAGGTACACAAAGAACCGCATCGAGAAACAGCAAATGCCACAAAGATCCGGCAAGATGGCGAGCTCGCACAGGTTATGAATGGTCGAGTTGATCCAACGGCGACGCTGTGAGAACAATACTCGCCATGAGACTGGCGCCATGGTCCGAGCGACCGCATCGGGTTGGAATTTAGTCTTTAACGAAGGGAAGTGCTTCATCAGAAGCGTTGTCAAGAACCGATCTTCACCGAGCGAGAACAAGTTCTTCTTGTGAAGTGTGTCGATATTGGGCTCGGCGTAGTCGTCAATGACACGGTTGGAGATAAAGATCGGACGGCCCTTGTCAGCGGTACGGACACGGTAGAGAGTAAAACATCCAGGGAGACAGGACACGGAACCAAACAGACTCTCAAAGGCCTTCGCGAGATGGTGGGACATGTAATACTCGTAAACCTAGAACACGTCAGATTGAAGAACAAGATGGAAACAAAGGCTCTTACCTGGATCATCGTCCACCAAGAGCCCTCCTCGTTCTGCAGCTTCGTCTCACCACAAATGCCGATGATGTTGGAGTCATCAATGGAAGCAGCGACGAGCCTGTTCAGCGATTGAGGTGTGACAACCTGCAGCATACGCAAATCAGCAGCGAATCCACCCAATATACGGGTGGCACTCACGGTGTCAGCGTCGACAGTAAAAATGTACTCGTAGAACGTGGGGTCGATACCAATGACATTGCGCATTTGGTGGTATATCTCGAGTTCCAGGGGGGACATTGCTGCGTCGAAGTGCACACGGTTGAGGTACTGCATGAGCAGAATCTGACTGTCACGCTTCCCTCTGTTACCAGGCTTTGAGCGCTCCGTCGGCTTGCCGACCTTGACCACAACCAAATATCTTGAAAGGACCGCCTTCAGATGATGATAAAGTCGGAGGTGAACCAGACTTACGGGACAACGTGTCCTTCAAACTCGTACAAGCCAGAGTAAACCTTCCCGTAGTTAAGCTTTTGTGATCCCTCGCCGATGGACTTGAACATGAGAGGTTCCGAATTCCTCGCAGAAGGATCAACGCCGAGGATGTCCAACACAATGTCGGGCGTGGGTCGTTCGTTGCCACTACCAATAATGTTCCCATCACAGATCATGAAGATCAGCTTCCGTTTATCGTCATAATCCAATGCGGCGAGCGAGTCAATCGTGCTGCGCAGCGAATCCTCGCCCTCGGTGTAACAAGGGACTTGGCAGAGCACGAATTTGTCCAGACGTTCGGGGAAACGCTTTGTCCCAAGTTGCAACGCAGCCAAAACTATTCGATATGTCAGGCCCGAAAGCATTGCTCAGTCATGCACTGTCACTTACATTTCATCCCCATGGACGCCATGACAATGCTGGAGAATGCCAACAACATGTAGTTCTGAACTTGGCACCTAGGAGTATACCTGAAATCGGTCTCGCCCCAATAGAAAGCGTTGTTCAAGCAATCCATGCTGGCAGTCCTATTCGTGGCATCCATGGAATCTAGCACACTGTTGAGCGACGACGTGATATCTGTGCCTGCTTGCTGTTGGAATACAGAAACGAGGTCAGATGGCAAGAAGTTGTACTTCGCGACGTTGAGCTCAGTAGTCGTCATCGTATACACGTAGTCGGTCAAATCGTAGATGGCGCTATTGTAAATGCCCCAGATCCTACACAAGAGTCAAAAATGAGCAAGTACGCCGCAAACTAGAGTACACACCGTTGAATATTCGTGTCATTCGCCTGACCGTAAATATCGCTGGTCTCCCAAACCAACGTGCCCTTGTAGAACTGGTTAATAGCGGGCAAGTACGTTGCCGTGTACCAGTCTTCATTATCGAGCTGCGTTTGAGAAAGGGTCGCGGCTCCGCCTGATGCATGCGAAGCCTGCTGATACACGAATTCCGTTGTGTTCTTGATGTCGATCTTCATCGTTTGGTCACTGACAAGGCCAGCACACGCTTGTGACAGGGGTGGTGGGAAATAGTATGTCAGATCCGTGCCCGCTAGAGCCGCCAGTACGGCCGCGTTGTTACTCGGATCACCGGTGATATCACTGTGATCGCCCTTGACGAAGTTTGTGACATCGTATACCTTGCCTTGAATAGATACCCAGAAATCAGTCGTCGTATCATGCTGCGCAACCTCCTCATAATTCCATGCATAGTTGAAATTTGGGCAGAGGATGACACCGAAGGCGATGATATAGAACAGAACCACGCCGTTGGCCAGGAGGATGAGAGAGAAGATGGTCACCTTCTCCCGCCACGCTAGACGAACGTCAGGCCGTTTCATGCGGCCGATGTATAACAAAACGAAGTCCGGTATCAAGCCCGTGAAGAGTCGGACGAGGTAGAGCCAGTAACGTCGGACCCGAGTGGTGGGGAGCTGTTCTTCAAAGGTCTCGGGGCCATTGACACCACCCTTGGGAAGTAAAGGTGGCAATGGATCATAGCCTTCAGTTTTCTTATCCCACGCGGTCTCTTCAGGGTAGGGGAGACTGGGAGAGGGAAGTTGAGCAGACCCATAGCCTTCATAAACACTCGGCGTCTGGGGAGGATCCTGATATGGGGTGACCGCTCGCTCGTCAAAAAATCTATGTTGCCTATCTTCCGCAGGCGTTTGAGGGTACTCTGTCGTATCATCCGGCATGATGCTTTCATCTTCCTCCGATTCTTCGCGAGTGAGCTTCTTCTGCTCCTTTTCCGCGGCACGCAGGACGTCTTCCACCATCTTCCATGCAGAATATGACAACCATATCTTTTGGTGTCCCATTGCGAAGTCCACATTTTCCATCCATCCATTCGATTGAACGCATTGTCGAATGCGTTCCGCATCGGAACCACGCATGGTTGGGCGATACCTCTCGCAGAACTCGGCTTGGTCAAGCTCCGCAACGAATTCGACAGACCGCCGGGTGATCATATTTGGGAGGTTCAGGGCATGGATCTGCCCTTTAACACGGCGTTTGTCGAGAGAGTTGGAGAATCCATTATCATTGGGACGGATGCAAATTAGCGTCCAGAGCCGAGCATGCTCGAGGTTGGACAAGACGTCCGACAATGACTGGTTTAACTGCGTGGTGACAGGATAGATTTTGCTGGGGTTCAGCCGTGGGTTCTCGGGCTGTGTGCCGGGCCAAGGCGTGACACTCCGGAGGGGCCGAGAGGAGACTTGTGCCTGAACGATCGTGTCTTCATCACTCTGGTGTCTTTCTGTAGATAAACTTGGGCCAGACATGAGCTTGGCAACCAGAGAATCCGACGAGCCATGCAAGAGGGAGACGAAGGTAGGATCAAGGAGATCTGCCTCTTCCTCCACAAAGTTGGAAATGTCATATGTGCAAGAACCCGCGTAGTGATTGATGCCGAACGACCGCCTGTCGTCAGGGGTAGGCGAAACGAATGATGAATGAACAGCAAATTTGGAAGTCAAATCCTGCAGCAGCTCGACGTCACGTTGAGCATCGCCCCGACCACCTTTGAAAGACGTGGCAGCTTTGTCAAGAACGCCGAGGACACCACCAGGTTTCCTGGAACCACGCTCGCTGACGGATGCTCCACGAAGAAGCTCAGCACATGCTAAGTTGTCCATCGCTGCGACGGCTGGTAACGAGATTCCATCAGCGGTAATTCGACCATTGAGGCCCGAGTTATCGTCAAAGATGCTGCGAAGAACATGTGATTCCACCATTTCATCAGTGAAGTTGAAGCAGAATTCATTGAAGCCACTCAGATGAGCGGTGATAAGAGGGGAAGCTGCACCAAGAGCCGGTGCACCGCGAGTCTGGAAACCGGGTTGGTCGAGAAGCACGATCTGCGTGGCGGAACACGAGGGTGTCTGCGAAAGGGGTGCGAGTTTGTAATTGGCCGTCTCGACCACGAACGCGAAGAGGATAGCATAAAGATCCTGCACAAGCCGGTCTCTCTGCACTGCACTCTGCTTTGCATTCAGCAACACGGAGAATAGTTCCTTTCGGACATAGGTCGTTTTGACAGTCAAGGTCTCGGCCAACTCCTCTGCGGAGACCCCAAGTAGGTTTGCAGCCTGTTGAAGCACCGGCATGTTGACAACGTAGGCTGAAACGTCCTGGGCATCTGCCTCTCCAAACTCGATGTTTCCGAGTAAAAGAATGGCACTCAAGACACCGAAAATGGATGATATATGCTTGGACTTGAAACCGAGCGTTTTCAAAGCATCCCGTAGATCATCCATGGCAATACCATCATCGCTGAATGGACCGGCAGGGAGACGGAAACAACCAGATGATGCGAGGAGGGTATAATCCGAAGGGCCCTCGAGGCCGAGGAGATCTCTCTCCACGGGGGTTGCGCCGGCCAAGAGCTGATAAAATACATGATAGGAGCGCTCTTCGTGTGAGAGGCGAACGAGGCGAGACTTGTCCAGGCCAAAGGCAAGAACTTTGGCTGCGCTAATGCGACCACGATCGTTGAAGTGGAGTTCGGTATAGCGTGTGTGTCGTGAGGCGTTAGGGTTCGTGGGAGTCTTTGCGTTGCCAAAGGAATCGAGGAGCAGGGAGAAGGCCTTGATCTGCTCGACGATCTTGCCTTCCCGCTTGGAGTGGGCGGAGAGACGAAGGATTTGATCTATGAGAAGCCGGGAGCTAGCTGTCTTTCCTGAGCCCGAGATACCACTAGGAGAAGCGGTGTCAAAAATGACAGTAATGACGAAAATGAAGTGGGGCGTACCGAGCAATAACAGCTTGGGATTCGATTCTCCTTCTCATGAGAAGGTAAATCTTTGCAGCCTGCTCATACACATGGGGCTGAGGAGGCCGCCGGGAATCTGCCAGGCCCAGCTTGGTGTCCTTGTAACATCTTTCTTCGTACTCCTTTGCGCTTGCGTCGTTGACGTTTGCAAGGGTTTTGCAGGGGTTTACAACCACGAGGGCGGTCGAGCCGATCCTTGCGTAGGGCAGGTCTGCGCGAAAACGAGCGCTGAGAACGGCGAGGATGGCATCGTCGGTGGGGTGGAGCTGAGCGGACGAGGAGATGGCGAGCAAGTCGGTGAGGTCGCCAGAGGATGTGGCCTGGGGGACGGCGGTGGCCAGGGGAGAGGCCATGGCCGTTGGTGGGAGTGGAGGTGGAAGGAGAAGGGAAGCGAAGGAGGCCAGTGCGGTCGGTGTGACTCCACGCGGATATTCTTAAACAAGACGTGGCGGGTACTGTACCTGGGTAAAATAAAACTTGCCCATCACCTACTCAGCTGCTTGGTGGACATTGCTCGGCGTCGCTCGCACCAACGGCAGAGATCAGTCGCGAGGGTAACCAGCTCAGCACCGACCACTCAAAATAACCGAAACTCGGAAAAACTTGACCGCTGCTGCCACCCTCGGTGGTAACATGCACGCCAGATCGCAGCTCGGTGTCTCCACAGCGTATCATCCACCCTCCTCACATGCAGAACCGTCACCATGGGCCTAACCGGGTTCCTGCCTCGTCAAATTGCCCTCTGATAGGAACAAATGCTAGCCCAGCCTTCGGGACGCTGCAACCCGAAATGGTGATGTCAATGCGCCCAAACGGTGCTATCATGCGCAGACACCGGGGCCGTCGTTCCAATCGTGCGCGATGTGGACGGTTTGCTCCACTCCACCCCTCCATTCATTTGCGCACTTGGGCTCTCTCTCTCTTGTTTGCCTTTTTCATCCCTCAACCCTCCAATCGGGCATGGAGTAATGCATATCCGAGGTACTTTATTGTCGTCGAGCCATCCTTGACCCAAACGTGGCATCCTCGGTGCGTGCAACGCTCACCCAGAAGCTCCAATTTGACACGGACGACCATTTAGAAGACGACCTACCTTTGCGATCAAGGGTGCTGCCGCTGTCAACCTGCTTCATGAGAATGGAACGAGGTCCAACAACAACCATTCCGAGAGCCACGCTCCAGGGTCTAATTCAGCTCAGCGGCACGCACATGTCCCAACTCTACTCGCTGTCAACCACACCGCGCCGAGATCTCATCCAGTCTTACCGGCATCGCAGATCTCCTCGAATGGCCAACGTGTCCGTCCATTATTAGCCAATCAGTCCCTCGATGCCCTGCGACCGATGCTGGTCCACCGGGGGTCTCTAGTCCATACGAGACAACTCCTTGTACTGATCATGCAATCACACTTCGGGTGGCACTCGCCTCTTTTGGTGTCATCATTTAATTTCATTCCTCTTCCTTCTTCTGTGACGGACGCTTTGTTTGTTCGACTTTCCCTCTGGTACGTCTCCCAAACGTCCTTTGAGGGACGTTTCGATGACCCACTCACTTCCGGATCAGTATATACGCCCTTCCTGAAGCGCCGTATTGCTCTCCCATCCCATCCGTTATACGGAGCCTCTGAGTTCTGTACCACGCGGACGACACGCCATCCTGTGCCAGATTTGATATTTTCGTCTCTTCGGACTTGCCCATATAAGTCGACCGTCATCCGTCTTGCCCATTGCCCCTCTTGCTTGCACCCGCAAGCCGTTATATGTGGACCGTCACCATCTATTAGTTTCCACCTCACAAATGATGTCCGGCGCTATCACTTCCGCGTTCGAGTTTTCGCGTACGTTCTGTCTCGTAGTGCTTGTGCACTTGGTGATAGTTCTGGCTCAGATATTCAGGCTACCGAGGTCTCAAAGTATCAGGAACTCCGCGTACGAATAACCCTCGACGGGAATATACAAGAGTCTCTGGAGAGCACCTTGGATGCGGGCGTCCATACGTGGCGTGAGCCGTTCTCCTTGTAAGACCTTTCTACCCGGTACCGGTCTCGATGCTCAATCACTTCAGTGTCGCGAGCTCTGTTTCGTGCTGCGAAATACACGTCTTAGCTAAGAAGCGCAAATTCTTTTGCTGTACTGGAAACTTCAAAGTCATCCGCACGACGCGTCTACAGAGCATTGGCGACCTGCTTGACACGAGAAGCAGTAGTGGAGGCAAGTTTCATTTCAGTTAATTATGACCGTCCTAACAATTTACGTCACGCCAGTTATTCGACTTCCATTATTCGATTCCACGAAAACAGACGCAAACGGCGCCGCAATGGGAAGCGTCGTGTTCTTGATCGTTGACACGTCCGTCACCAACGACAGAGAGGAATCATGTACAGCATCTTTGCGGTCTCCTTTCCCCGAGGGCGTTTCGGAAAAGCGGTTCTTAGCAGAATCGGAGTCAGAAGCACCGACGTCACCACCTCCGCGTCCGATGGCCCCCACCCCCCCTGCATCACCACCCTCGGCTTCCCCCACGTATCGTCCGCCTAATCTCCCTCCGCAGCCACCGTTAGCGTCTCCTGACGTCCTTACCCCGCAGTATCTGCAGACGGCGACTCAATTACCTCAGGGTTACTTCGCTCGCTCGCCCCCAAAATCTGGGGTTGATCGAATCAACGCTGAAACGGGAACGTGTGGGGATGCTGCCGTGCATCCCAAGTACGTCCTTTCCCCAGGTATTGTTTCTGACGAAACCGTGACGGCAGTGTCTTTCCTTGATGATGAAGACAAACTGTCTGGACCTCAGGGTCCCGCGGAAATCGGGAGTTTCACCCCGGTTATTTGTGAACCTCCTGAAGATATAGCTTCCGAGGGATCAGAGCCGTGGTTTTCTGTTGTGCAACACACGCCGACTGAACCCACCTCCGCATATCTCTCCACACCTTCGGAGGGCTTTGCATATGGCACTATCCCACAGATCAACATCACCCTTGCGAAGTCTTCGCGCGGCAACTCGCCACTGGCCCCTCCATCATGTGAATCAGATGTTACCATCAAACGGCCAAGTGTCTATGTCAACACGGGGTCGGCTACTCAAGCCACGGGCGTAATTTCGGGCCTCCAGATATCTCCGGCTTTTCTTGATGAATTATCTCCTTCTTCGTGTTCCGCTGTGTTAGCGAGTTCACACCCGACGACATCCACGAACACTAGCAGCTCTGGTCTGTCACCTTTCTCACGGACATCAATGGTGGGGTCACCGAGCACGACCGCAACCACCCCAGCTCAGTCAGCGATTTCTGAGGGTCTCAACGAAGCTTTAAATTCCGCCCCTGGGTCCAGACAAAGGAAGGAACGCCCGACGATCGACACGAGTTGTGTTGGTCCAAGAGGTCAGGTGAAGAAGTACAGGAACGGCTCGGTGCCACCCGTCCACGTGCCAGTCAAGCTTCGTAATGCCTCGCTTGACCTCCCCAGGAGCCACGAGTATGAGAGATTCGAGCCTAACCCCTCGATGTATTCCATCGCCCCGTCTATCTCACCGCCCCACCACAAGAAAAGCGGTGACTTGCGATGCCCGTCCTCGCGGACACCTGCAAGTAGGCAAGGATTAGCCCCGAGAACCCGCGCTCCAAGCATCCGTAGGGAGCCCCTGGAGTATGATGAAGCACAGATTTGCCTCGACACCGCCAACCTGGGTGACCAAGAGGTCGCCACGTTCCTCAAAGAAGTCGACGCAGCGCTGTCAGCGATCGTCAACGGATCCCCAGCTGTAGCTGCTGATAGTCGTGCATTCTTGGCCGTGCCGGGCGCCACGAGTCGCCTAGTCAGTCGCCATCAGAGTCGCAAACCTTCGTCTCAGCAGCTGAGAGCTGATTTATCGGCCACTGTTCGGAGCCACGAGAAGGAGAACGCAGCACGAACTGGTTTCAGCCTCGTTGCAACCTCACATCCATCACCTCATCCCGACGTCATCACCTCACGAGCCGCGTCGCCTCTCCCCGGCCACACAGACACCAACACACGATTGTTTTTGTCGCAAGTTGACGTGACGCCAAGCTCGATGGCCGGCAGTCCTTCACGCAGTGCGCTGTCTGCATCAGCATTCCCGCTCCCACAACGCGTGTCATCACAGCCCTCCCCACGGCAGGAGCTTGTCGAGTGGATTACTCCGTCGTTCGCGTCATCGGTCTCGGCACAGACAAGAGAGCACCTGCAACTTCGTCGACCAGGCTCTTACCCTGGCGATGCCAACGGGAATGAAAGAGGTCGTTAAACTTGAAATACCTCCCCAGGCCATTTCCATTCTTGGCAGACATGCTTAGCAGGTCGCATCACTGCGAACCCTCTGCAAATGTCAGCCCCTCCGAGGTCCGTTTCATGCACGGCTTCTACAAAATTGCATATCCTGCAGGATAACGAAAAAATGTTTTCTATCTACATATTTCCCTGCGGACCTCGTGGCTCGATGCCACCCAGCCTAGCGCTAACTTTCTTATCTATAAGAGTATCATACTTGCCGACCATTCGCGTCCTAGTTGCCAAATTGGCCACGGAGCCAATGTACATATGTATAGTCCACTGCAAATGCATGTGAAATCTGCGTGTCCGAGTTTTCTGCCACCTGGCACAATATTGTGGTTATTTGCACTTCGACAGTGCGACGATCTCAACGTCTTGCCACACTGATCGTCGACTTCGACAGTCGTCGCCACACACCAATAAATCAACTTGGTTCATGTCCGACTGGGAACTCGCAACCTCTCAAAACGTACACGAGCACCGTAGTTCTGGGCTCCCAAGCGAAATCTTTGGCCAATGCCGAGACCTTGTACGTGGAAAAAGTTAATGTACCATATGTGTTTATTGTTCATGCCTTTTCAGGAAACGACCATTACGATGCGGTCTGAGAATTTAGTATCGCCTGTGAACCGTACAGACTGGGACTCCACTGCGACCGGACTAACACGTTTTTATTCAACCGCCAAGCCATCGTTGAAAGAGCACCATGCGTCGCCAACAAAGTGGATACCTCTGAATCGCGGCGCGAATCCAGTGAGCATCAACGCGTTGAATGCTGCAGGCCAACGCATTGTACAGTCGGTCCGTGATGAAATCCAACCCCCCCGTCCGTTTCATCTCACTCTCTTTTTCTCATTGATCACGCGCACGGCGCGTTCCGTGGCAGACTGGCGAATTGAGGAACTCGCCCTGCTCTTATGAATCGCGCGCAAAAAGAACAGAAGGTCCGCCCCTACTCCCTCGTTCCGAATAATAAGCGAACGCGCATAGCCTATCATGATGAGCGCCTTCGGGGTTCCGTTTGCCCACACACACGGACACCGTGGGGGTCGCGTAATACGTACAAAAAGAGCCTATCCTGGCAATAGGGACTGGACTCATTGCAGCGTCTTCCTACCGCGCGGATGTCACGACGCAAAGCTGTACCACTAATCGTTCGTGTCCCTGCCTCTTTCTTCCTCTCGGCAACGTACTTATTCTTCTCTGCAGCAGCCCACTCAAAGCTCTCCGAAAAACATTGTCGTCTTCGGCGAGAGCGGTGTCGGGAAAAGCTCTCTGATTAACCTGATAGCTGGTCGATCAATCGCCGCCACGTCGAGTGGTGCCAAAGGATGCACGTTCCACCACAAAAAGTATGAATTGCAGCTCGACGACACACTGTACGCAATTTGGGACACAGCAGGACTTGATGAAGGCACTTACGGAACGGTCCCTGCGGAGATTGCAGAGGAGAATCTGAAGCGACTCCTACGCGATCTGACCAGGGCCAACGGCGTCCACCTCCTGATGTATTGTGTCAGGGCCTCTCGTCTTCGCAAGACACTGCTCAGCAACTATAACCTCTTTTACTCCGCGATCTGTCGGAAAAAAGTACCCATCGTGATCGTTGTGACCGGGTTGGAGAATTATGAGGAGCAGATGGCAGATTGGTGGGCTGCCAATGATACAGAGTTTGCCACGCTCAAGATGCACTTTGATGGGCACGCATGCGTGACCACGCTCAACGCCGACAAGGTCAATTCCCCCATTCTCAAACAGCGTTGTCACGTGTCCAGACAGGCCGTTCTCTCCTTGGTCGCGAGCACATGTGCACGTGATCGTTGGAGAACTGAACGAGACGATTGGGTATCGGCAGCTCTTGCCGACGCGCGCGCCATGTTCAAGTCCCGCCACGACGGTCGCTACCCGACCCCCGTCGTTGCGCTTTACGACCTCCCGGAACACCCGCTCGATCCGATTGGGTCCACTAAGGACCCGTCGCCCTTTGAAGGAGCCCGCCTCATGGACGCCGGCGGGAGCCCCCTCCTCGTCCATCGTATCCGCGACCAACACCTCCGTGCTGGAGCTCGATTCAAGAAACAGATCTCCCAGCGCGGGGCAGACCTCTTGATCTTTTGTGCCTCCGTCCACAGCGATCCCGGCGCGTCTCGGCGGCGCGCCGCTGCCTTCTACGGGTCGTATGGAGGAGATACGCGACCACTCTTGATCGTTGTCAGGGATGCATTGTCGGATGAGATCGCATACGAGTGGTGGAACACGTTTGACGGGGACGACAAGGACGTCGATAACGACGAACACGTCCACCCCGGGAAACTTCAGGCTATCGTCTGTGCACTGCCTCCACCTGAGAGCACCGACGCGGACGTCGCTGTAGCCAAGCTTCAACAAGCGATACAGACGCGCTCGCTACAACCGGTCGACGTCGTGCCCACCGGATGTCTTTCCTGGCTAATTGGCGGGAGACGACGAACCAAGTTGCACTCCGGGAGCACAGGCGTTATAGTCGTTCAGGAGGACTGCTTAACCAAGTCCAACGTGTGGGTACCGTGGCGCGCAGGTTAATCGGATAGGGCGGCCGTGTCCAAGACACCATGATTTTTTTAAAGAAAAATTTCGTTATTTGTGCCATGCCATCACTTATTTCATCCTAAGTTTCGGTCGGATTCGCTGAGCTGTTAGATGTTTTGGGTTCGCGTTGCTTCGTTATTTACATAGACTGTATGATACTAGTAGAATATGCTCCCGTTAGGACACCGTCGATACTGTTGAAAGAACGATATCTGTATCTATGTTTAACAGCGTATGTTATCAAGTTTGATATGAACATCTTAACACGACGAAATCTGCCTGATTGTCGGTGTCCATCGCCGGGGTTGTAACCGTCAGCTCTACTTTGTTTACGATTCAGATTTAAATAAATAAAAAGGACACCGCCTCCCGACGAGGTCCCGCCTACGCGTGTCGCCCACACTGACTCATGCGGTGATCGTAATCAGAGTCGGGCATACCGCGAACCGCGAACCGGAACCGAACCGAACATGCTTGTGACACCGATCCCGATCGCAAACGCCTTGACTGAACCAGGCCAGGAATCAACGCGCCACAGAAAAGAAAAACGACACGATCGAGAGGGGGGGACAAAAAGGCGTTGGATTGTCTCACCCTTGAAATCTGATCGTGGCGCTTCGGGGAGGGGGGAACGTTGCCATGTTGGCCCTCGTTGAAAACACGCGGTCCATAACCACAAGGGTGCTGCGCCACCCACCGCGCCGTTAAGAGAGAGGGAGAAGAAATAAAAAAATATTATTGACGCTGCGTGCCAACGGCACACGAGTTGCGTTGCTGCCACTTTACCCTTGATCTTTCTGCACGCTGTTTCACCGTACCAAAACGGAAAGATATCTTTAAAAAAAGTCCTACGCCGAACCCTCAGTGACAGCCTTTTCTGAGAAATATTACTTTACCAAGCCCATGGTGAAACACTCCTTCAGGAGCATTGTCTGTGCACGCATAGGCAGTGAATGGCACGCCGACGGCTATGATGCACTGTGTTTCCAGGACCTAGAACAACAGGCCCACTTTTTTGTAATAGACCAGGACGAGCGGAGACCCTGTATCAAGGACTCGCAACTCCACGGACTTGTCCAGGTGTGGCTTGAGCTCCACAAGCATTTTACCTGCGCGGTCGGCAGAAACAATTGAGCATTGCTGCGTCGCCTGCATGATCCCTCAATAATACGAATTGAATTTCCAAAAGGACACGGACGAGGGAACACCACGGAGACTCATCCATAAAAACGCCACCAGGCCCACACAGGCATTGATCGGAATGAGATGTGCGATCTACCCTGTGGGGCTTGACATAGCTAGACCTATTCAAAATAAAATCAATAACCCATGAGGCAGTTATACATCATCAAGCGCGAACGCGCGAGAAATGCATCGCGTTCGTGTCCGCGTTTGATGGCAGTCCGATGACACATATGTTCCATTAGGGACGGTTAGGACCTAATAGTGGAGCAAGCGCAAATACGTACAAGCGACCTGCGTAAGTCTGGATTTGGAAAGCTTATAGCACGGCTAACGGCAGGGTCCTGCCAGTCATGTGAGACAGGACGTACCTTGTGGGCTTGATTCGTTCATATTTTGACGTTGCGAAGGTTGAATGATGCAAGCTTTTACCATTCCTTGCAGCCATTCAGTCATCTGAAAGAGGGTTGTGATGAAAACGAGAGACGATTACTAGACAGGGTAAAATTCACCGCGCCGCCATGTCACCCCCCATGTCCGAAAGTCGTAAATAGGAGTCACATGACGTGAAGGTTCAAGGGTAGGTCCGCATACGAGCACGCTACTGGCGAGTCGGCATCTCAACAAAGAGAAGCACGGGCTGCTTTCAATTCATAGGGGTTCTGTGATGTTTTAGGACGTCTGTCTGCTAAACAGAACGAATCACCTCACAGATGCCACGTAGCCTGTCAATCACACGACCTGGGGTAATAGAGAATGCCCCATGGGAAGAGCTGCGGAGACATGGGACGATTCGGTTAAGACTGATTAAGATCGGTCCGCGAGTTCACGGGGCGGATCTTGCAAGGGAAGGCAACGCGTATACTAGTATGACGTTCGGGGGGTGCGTGGACTCATCTGAGATACAGAGGGTCTGTGAACGAAGCGGCGAAAGGGTGGCCAACGGATACGGGATACACCAAGTGAAAGGTCTGTCTGGATTCTCATGATGTTCCGAACGGAGAGGAAATTACTACCCACCGCGTCGAGAGGGAAGGTTACGTTCCTCATGTGAACGGCCCTGTCAAACCCCTCGGCGGTTGCAACTCTCTAGCGGTTCTGTGGTCCGCCTTGCAGTGACTCTGCACTTTGATCACGGGCTGATACTTACCGGAGGCACATCATCGCGGCAACCGAACATTCTCCGCTGTTTGTTTGGCACTGTTTGCCACATCCTCGTCCACCTCCCCCAAACCAAACTCTAAGCCATCCAACACAACGGTTGGTCGTTCACGCCCTTGTCAGTCGCCGCAATCCGAGAAAACGCCACGAACCCACCCGGAGGCGAGTTTCAGGGCCCTTGTACCATCTCGCTCTTCAAACATGTACCCATCCATTATTGGTGCCTTGTCAGCTTTTTTTTTTTTTCGCCGCGATCCGAGAAAACCACTTTATCACCACGAAGCCGGATCACGACGTGCAGACCTGCGCCCGTTTTCATCGCTTTTCAAACATGTACTGCCTGTTGAGTCTGACCTCCCACGAGCCCCCACCAAAAAAGAGTCATGCACAACCGCGAGGACATTCAAGGCCCCGAATTGCCACCGTTCCTGAGCCATTCCTAATCTAGTACGACCGTCCACAGTGCATCGAAAATGGTCCTGCGCATGTACGCGAGGTCCTCGGTGATCGCATGCCACTTGGGACCAAAAAGTCTTGGGGACGTTGGACACGTTCCCCTCGTTGCGGAACAAAGTTTGTGCTACCATGTGGTTTTTTGCACGGAACCCGGGACGATCAGCAGGCGTATAACGTCATGGATCATCAGCCATCAGCGCTCACCGTGGGCCACACGAGCATGTCGGACAAGTGTGGGCGGATGCGTCGAAGTGGGACGTGTTTGTGGATGTGTACGTGTGAAGGTGGCGTACTCGTCCACGCCGATGTCGCCCACCGATTTGTTCAAGATACGCACAAAATCTAATTCTATCGCAGTGACCCGCAACAACGTTCTAAATTATCATGAAAACGCTGGCACAGAAATGTACAAACAACTCCAGCCAAATCAGGTGGTCCCTCGAGAGTGACAGACGGAGAGGTACACAGAAATGACAGACATCTCTCCAATCGTCCACGGCCACCATGCGTGGGATAGGTTACAATAACATAGTCTGGGTCAAATCCATTTCTATCATAAGGTGCAGTCAATCCGTGACATGAAAGTTTTCATGTGGCCCTTGTCAGGTGATTCCGGGATGTATTGCGCAGCAGCCGTTCCTCGGGCTGACTCACCTATCTGGACACGTCGCCAGTGGGCTCGTAATGATCGTGACAAGGATTAGATGCCGAGACACGTCGGATACCTGCCACTTTTGTGCGCGCTGATCCTAGCTCGACGGTCTTCAAAACATCCACCATTTCCCACTGCCCAAGCCGAGGCCAGATAATCGGCCTTTCCCGCCTCCGAGGGTGATCCCGGCGAATGGTCTCCGTGCACCCCGTCGGTCTTCCTCTTCCGGTGGCGCACCAAGGCCAGCAACGGATGCGAAAGAGACGTAGCCCGGCAGTTGCCTGAGAGCGTGAGAGGCTGCCTCGGGGTCAAAGGTAGACGGAGAGGTGGGGGAATGCCGTGCAGCTGAACGTGTCGGTATATGCGTGTGAGTGTCAACTACGTGAGGGCTGGCAACAAAGGTCACGACCGCGGGGCCACCACGTCTCGATGGTGAGGCCGAAAATGTGGGTGGCGATGGTGGTGACGGTGCATACATCCAGGGAGAGTCTGGGTGTAGACGCTTTAGCTGGTCCTTCTCCTGTGACGTGGGAGTATGAGGAGGGGAGCGTAGTCCCTGCGGGGCACGAGGACTTCGTGGGGACTGAGGGGCGACACGTGACGGAGAGAACGTTTGCTGAGGGGATGGCGGTTGTGCGTACACGATAGATGCGGACTGTGAATGCCGATGTCCCCTTGGGGATGTCCGTTTTGACCGGGATGCGAGTGGCACACAAGGGTCTGTATCAGGGACTGTCAGATGGGTGTGATGCGACTCATGCGAATGTGTCCGTGAATTGGAGATGGAACCAAGGGAGGAAGGGAGGGAGGCGGTGGTTGACTGGACAGGTGTCAGTGCCTGTCGTGAAGAGAAGAATAAGAGCCAAATCCTGCGGAACAAGGACTCACTTCAAGAGCATCCTGGTCTCTGTCTATGCGCATGCTGTGTATGACAGAGTCGAGACGACTGCGCAGAACAGCCTCGTGCGGGGCGGCGTCATGGTGGCGCGAGAGTTCCTCATGCTTCTCCTGTGTGTATGCGGGACGAGGGGACGAGTTACGACCTGAGCGACTAGAGCGGGAGGAACCAGAGTAGGAGGATGAGCGGAGAAGGCGAGAATACGATGCATGCTCATTCTGGTCCGGGATGTAGAACCCAGCTGGGTGGCCGTGGCCAGGTGCAGACGCGGCACTGTTCCGGCGCGAGGAGCAGCGGAAGAGGATGGCGGACTGGAAGAAGTCGTCGTCATCGTCGTCGTCACAGTTGCTCGAGGCCGAGCGTGGGCGGGAGGAGGAGCGCGCGGCATAGGTGCGGAGGGTGTTGTCCTTGCGGAGGGTATCCCTGAGCAGACGTTCTGAGCGGGACGGGGGACGGGGGATGGGAGGAGAAGTGGACATGGCAGAATAGGGAGTGGAAGGGAAGAAAGAAAGGGAGGGAGACGGGGGCATGTATATGAGCGACCGCTGACAGGGGAGACAGGACGTGATCGTGTGACAATAGCCTCGCCGAACACACGAGGTTGATTCGAACGAACCGTAGACATCCAGTCCGACTCGCAACTGACTTACAGCCCCCGATGTTTCTCTCCAACCTAGACTCTCTCAGAACGCTGCATAGCCTCCCGCGGTCTGGATGTCTCACTCCAATTAAATATAGCATCTGTCGCAATCTTCCGGGTTTGCCATCAACACATCGGTCGACTCACCCACCTTGCTCATGAGAGCATCGCTCGTCGTGCATGACGTTGCGCGTTTCTCGACGCGGTGACACATGCGCCTTCTCTACCGCCGATCATTTATGTCACGCTTCGCGCCGTCCCCCGCCCTATCAACCTCCTCTGGATTTAGCCTGCCCTTTGCACCGACGACTTTCGTTCATCCGGTCTTTGGAACAACTGCACGTCCTGGTTCACGTTCGTCTGGCAGCATCCCGATTTACGCATGCAATCCCTCGAAGCCCTCCCGAAGCCAGAACCATCCCATCATGTCGTCATGAGAAGGCTCTTTCTCTTGTTGCTCTTACAGGCTTCCCGACTACCCCACAGAAACTTATTTCCCACCAAACCCATTTCCCGTCGCCATCATCCATTACTATTACTTCCGGCATCTACAGCCGTCCCGCACAGCTTATATCTTCGTAGTTCACCTCAATGCTTGTCTTTCCGCTGTTGTGGTGCTGTCTGGCTGCATTATTGCTCGAATGGGCCTCACTTGATGATCAATGGAGAATCCTTCGCACAAGGCGGCGCGATCGGTGAGACACGGTTGGACTCCATGAATGAGCCGTCAGGGCGCTACATCATTTCCTTCAACGACCATCTTTCTATCATCGACGCGCGACTAAGCTGAATACCATCGAACCACACAGCGCACTGATCTGAGCACCGTGTCTGCTTACCCACCCATTCGTCGCGGATCACGACGGTTGCTCCGTGGAGCCGCTATCGGAATCCCATGCAAACATGGTTCCCCGATGCCCCCGGTGCTACGCCGTAGCGCCAATGGCGAATATCGCTGGAGGAGCACTTACGCGCTGTGAGCCACACCCCATGACCAGAATGGGATTTGGGGTGCGAACCCCGAAGTCGCTTCTGAGCCACCGCGAGTCGACCAATCCAATAGGATAAACCCCTCGTATACATAACTGTCTCGGTCATCCATGGACGTTCCGGCCCTTCCGCCAGCCATCCCGCCCGACCGTCCAGGCGGATATCGGACTTCGGACGGTTCCATGTCATGATTCGCGATGATCGATGAGTTCCCAGCCATCAGCGCAGCGTCCATATAGTAGGCGCCGTCTCCCCATTGGCATCACGATCTCCAATGGGACTCCGGCCCCCTATCTCCATGGGATGTGGTCATCGTTTCTCCACTGGAGTGAGAACGACGTGCTCTTTTCCACTCTCCAGTGATATTTATGTCGATTATCGATGACACAATGACGTCTAGCAAGCTCCACTCATCAACGAATTTCTGATAGAACATCGTAAGTAATACTCCACTCAGCTGAGCAACCACGATCGTGGCGGCCTGTCTGTCGAAAGTTACTGGGCGCAACCACCATTAAGACAACAGGATTGCGTCGCCGCACCATCATGATCGGTTTAGGTAGCCCAAGAGGTTCACATGCATCGCTGTGATCTGCGGAGGTAAAGTTGACCTGATAAGAGACTCCTGGGTCCCAATGCTCCACATTCCAGCCACGTACTATACAACGGCATTCTGATCTGCCTTATCAGGTATCCTCCACAACATCCACGTATCAGAAGCCGGAATGACTCTGCCCGGCTGGCAGTCTGCCAACACGTCAAGGTCATTGCACGCTGCAGACGTGGGACTTATGACTCACAGAACGCTATCTCAATTGACCTGCGATAAACATAGATCTCTTCCTCAACCTTTCCGAGCTTCCAAGATCAGGGTATGAAATCCTGACCTTAATCTGGCGGACGCAATCAATTCAGTAAAATGATACTGCCAATCAATGAGACACGTTGCATTTCCTTGGGGCGCTACCCTGAAATCTCCGAATTTCATTCGAATGAAGGATCTACCAATTGAAGGTGTTTCAGTGATCCGGTAATTCCCTCCATGTGCGAGGAGCGCTGCTGAGCTCGATCCGTTGCAGCTTTTGGCATATGATCTGATTCTGAGTGTCCAAGTGACGACGTTTCCTTCGCCTGACGAATTGGCGACTGTACAATTACCATCCGCTCGCACTTGACTGGACGTGCGAGAGTGGACGCGGTCACCCGATGACTGTATCGATATGGGATCAGATATGTTTCATGGCCCGCATTCGCTTTCGTGGGGCTACGATTGGTAGCCAACGGTTTGCTGCCGTCTCGACCTGTTTCGAGTAACCGTGTCGACGACCTGATCCCCAATGCCCCACACACCTAAAAACTTGACATATGCACGTGCCGACGTCAAATCCTTTGCTACCAACGTGCGCCCGTCAACGGTCGTTCATGTAAGCGCACATACACAGGTCTCTTATATTAGACATTCAGACACTCGAGGGGCGTGACAATATTTGCCGACTGTCGGAACATACTCATCCGATGTTACATGTATATGAAACTAGCCACATAATCAGTAGCTACACGTATACTCGCCTCTTGACAGTCTCCTCTGAGTTGTCCTGGGACGTTGAACCCAACTCATTTTGGGCGTGGGATTTCGTCGCCATCAGGAAGCTGAATTTTAAGCTCTACGCCACTAAGACTTTGCGCAACCCTCGATCAGAATAAGGTCCGCAGCGAGATCTCGACTCAGCGGTCTCGACCGTCGAAGACGTCCCTTTGAGCTGCCACTCTCCGAAGTTTCAGATCGTTCTGTAGCCGCACGTACCAGTTCTTTCGAGACCGCGACAGATCTATGATGGCAACAACGGTCGGGCACCATCTCGGACGTTCGAGTCCTACTATTATCATAATCGTATGTATCAGTCCCTTACCTGCCGCCGTCAAGTCGACAAATATGCAATGAAAACATAAATATCTGTCATTTGTCTTTGCGGAGAATGCAAAAGCCTCGATCACGCGATTTGAACTTTGTCACGAAGAATGCATAGCTGCGGTCTGACCCTGGTTCGGGGAATTTGTTTCATTCCTTGATTTTATGGTTCGAGTTTCAGCACAGCAAGCACTGCAGTGTTTATCAACGGC
>JBBPLK010000016.1:53439-72375 GCA_038089735.1 Exsudoporus frostii
CAGCCGCACCGCCGCACGAGGGCCGAGGCTACACAGCTCACTGTCTTATAATGCATCGCAAGATGTTGGGACAAACTCACCCTTCGAAGCTCCACTACCAAATTGCCAACCTGATAGTGCATAATGAGTGAAGGTGACCAACACTATGCATTATGAGATAGTGTACCGTATTCGAATACATCCTTCGCTGGAAGGTTCGCGTAACCATGCGGTGAGTATGTATGTCGAAGGCAATATTGTCAAGGTATCATATCGTGATGAGTGGACAGACCTAAATAGCCATGCATTGGTAAACCCTCTCGGATCAACAAGATAATATAACGTCATCAATCAGAGCGCGAGCCCTTTGTCTGAGGTCTTAAGTTAGCCTCGGGCCGTTCCACCATGAACCGGGAGCCACGCTCGCAACAGTGAGCAGTACTCGCTGAGTCAACGCTGCTTATGATCCTTTTGCGAGTCAGACTTCTCGTGAGTACGTCGTAAAACTGGCTTTGCCTTCGGACGACACGTCCTCGCTAGTCGCATCACTCCGAAGCGTAAACATGATTTCGCCAATCTCGATCCTGTCCTCGAGCATCTCTGAAAACTGTTCTCCATCATACAATGACAGCGCACAATCTGCGAGAACGAGCGTCAGATGGAGAATTGAAACGGAACCCTTGAGAGTCACGGTCACGGTCACGGCGCTGGATGGAGGATACTCACGGTCGCCGGTGCGAACTTGGTCGATGGTCATCGGTTTCGTTCGACGGATGCACTTGTACCATAGCAAAAACCGCCTCTCAACCTCGACCTCGAATACTTCATCATCGGCAAGGGACGGCCTGGACGCGAGTTTGTCCATTAGCATCGCCGTCGAGTCCACGGAAGGCGACCAGACTCCAGAAAGTGATCGGACGTCTCGGACCCACAACTGAAATGTGAAGATGGCAAAAACTCACTGTGAGAACCGTTCATCATCACTCCATGGCCAATGGAGACTTGAGAGCTTCGACCCGTCGGGGCTCTGGTCGCGCACTTTGATAGTCGACGAGACAAAGATGCGGTCTTGTACACGCACCCGGAGCCGCATCTTTGGACGGACCAGTTTCAGCCATTTCCTCGTCGGCAATTCGCATGCGGTAAAATCTGCGGCGCATTACTCGGCCGTCTGGAAGGAAAGGAAAAAAGGGTGTTCTACGCCACCCACGTACCTTTGAGCGAAAGACCAGTTGATGGGGACATTTTATCTTATGGACGACGGAGGGCGGACTGACTGGAAAGAGCGACTTGAGTCTCGTTGACGATACTGAGGAGAAAGACCCGTCAGGCGGGCTGCCGGGATGATGCTGGGCGTCGGTTCATATAGCGTTTATGTACTCGGTTCCGGCTTTACTCCGGCTGGTCACCGGCAAGCCTCGCGTTGGTGGCGCGTTCGCAAGTTGCAGTGCTTGTTCTCATAGATAAGGAAGCGCGACCGGCTATCGTTCTCTTGCTTTACCCACAGTGCCGACCGACTGCATACGCAGACAGAGTTAAAGTGACCACCCGAAGGGTCGCTTGTCCTTCATGAGCACCACTTTACTGTGGTCAATGCAGAGGTCGTTTATGGTCCAATATGCAATATCGACATTGTTCTTGGTGAGCGTCACATTGCCCATTGTGACTTTCCACTAATAACTTCTTCGGGCGTTGATCCAGGGATCCAGGCAGACCGGTCGTTGAGTGCCTTCCGATTCAATAAAGGGCTTCAAACCAACGCTCCTATATATTCGGACCACGGGGCTTGCCGAGTGCGCAACTGTGGATGAACGTGGTGTGGAGAATTTCGTGTCCTGAGGGTCCTTAATATCCGAATACCACTCATATCTTTGGTGCGGCAGCCGCTTCTGCCATTGGAGCTTGGCTGTGATAACCGGTAAGTTCGTATTTTGCAACAGGGACTAAGACTTCTCCGCTGGTATCATTCCTTGGTGTATTGTCTGACTTTGAGCACAGCATGTTACTTGGTCCAAACGGCCGTTGTGTACATCCCCAACAAATCTATCCTTGACAATGACTGAGAGCTCGTACATCATCAATATTCGAGGAATGATACAGTGAGTACACTAACATGCCGAACCGTGACACAGTCTGCAGGCTTGATCCTTTAGTGGACCTATGAGAGAGACTAAGCGCATATGCCAAGGACTCAATTCCTTGTGTGCGGCCATTCCACTGTAAACTGGTGGCTGGTATGTTTGTGGGTGGTACTGGTATCCGAGCTGACTCTATTCATAGTTCGTGTTTCTCACCAGTGCCTCATAAAACCAGCTTTGTCTCCGTCCTGGAACGAATCCTCGTTAGTCTCAATTCAGCATGAACGTGATTTTGCCAATCTCGACCTTATCTTCGAGTTCCCTTGCGGAGTGCTGCCCATCGTACAACGACAACGTACAGGCTGAAAACGATGTTGAGTGCCAGATCTTAGCGCTGTGCGGATACTTACGGTCACGATCGCTGGTACGAATTTGGTCGATGGCCACTGGTTTCGTTCGACGGATGCACTTGTACCATAGCAAAAACCGCCTCTCGACCTCGACCTCAAACATTTCATCACTGACAAAGGATGGCCTAGATGTGAATTCGTCGATTTGCACCGTATCCGGCCCACGGATTACGTGGGGATCTCGGACTCGCAAAAAAGGGTAGCAGCTCACCGTAAGTACCGTTCATCATTATTCCAGGGCCAATGGGTACACGGCATGTCCGTCTCGCCGTCTGGTCTCCGGCTGTTCACTTTGACCACCGGCGAAACAAAATCCCGTTTCTTTCCACGCACGCGGAGCCGGACCTTTGGATTGACCATTTTCATCCATTTCTCTGGCGGCAGCTCATAAACGGTGATATCTGCTAGGTGTAGAAGAATGTGGGTCAGTCAACCGTGGTCACGTCACGTCGCTGGAAAGAAGGAAATTGACGGACTCGCAATGCCGCATCACGTACCTATGAGCGAAAGCCCTCTTGACGCGGACATAGTGCGAATGGGATGGGATGGGATGGAGGAAATGAACTGGAAAGAGCGGCTCAAGTCTGTCGAGAGACCGATGGGGTGAATATCGGAGTGATTCTTTTTGCTACTCGGTTCCGACTTTACATCTACCACAAGGCGAACACCTCGTGGCTGGCCATCAGAAGTCTTTGGTTCGAATTCTTTGACACGCACTCGTGGCCGACGTCACTTGCACTGGAGTTCTCATACAAATACAGGAGCCGACGAGCACCGACGCCACCATACAACGCATACATCAAAGTTGCCGAGGCATTGCTATAGAACGTAGAAAGTTCCGTATCACCTAGCAAGGTTGGCATATCACAAACAAATCTGAAAGGGACTGGTTATGAATAGTGTCCCTGCGACTCCTTGGGAGATACTGGGGATACCATGTATGGGCTTCGCTCCAGAACCTCCTCCCATACACCCATATTCGTCAATATGTCCTGCTCAGGAGAAGGTGGCACATCTTCCTTGTCATTGCCATCTTGTTTCACCCAAAGTGTCGTCAAATTCGACATGTCCAGAACAAGTGACCGCCTGAAGAGCTTCTCGTTCCTGGTGGGTGTCGCTTTCAAACTACAGTCGATGCAGCGATCATTGATGAGGTGCTGCAGTTGTCTCCGTGCTACTGCAACTTTGTACCCTGCTTCGTTGCTGGGACAATATGCAACATCAACATCATGCTTGAAAATCGTCTCGCCTACTACATCTTGCCACCATTCCTGTGCAGAGGATTGATCCCGGGCGCCAACGACTACGACGATCCGTGGTGAAAGGTTACCACCGTAGGTAAGGTTGAAATGTTCCCACTGGGATTTGATGGACCTAGACTCTATCTCTTCCATCTTTACACAGAAGACAAGGAGATCCGCGCCGCGCTTGACGACCATGGCCTTCTTGGTGTCCTCGTCCTTGTCCTCAGGAGACGTCTGGTTTCGTGGGACCTGGTAGACGTGATATAGACGCTCAAGCGCACTTTTGACACTATCTTGGAATGGAAGTTTGCGCTGTGATGAGTCGTTGGAAATCGATATGGGGCTGCGGAAGCTAAGTGGACTCAAAGAAAAGGAAAGTGCGGTGACGGGATTATGGAAGGAGATGGAGCGTTTCCTGGTCAACCGATTGACTGGACGGTTCCTGAACGTTTCGCACATGATGATGGTGGAAGGACGTGTGCCAAAGCCGTCCCTTGGAGTCAACATGGCGCGAATGTCTGAATATGCGGACTCGATCCAGCTGCGTTCAGGTGGTTTCCACTGCTGGGTACGACACGTGTTGACGATCATATTGATCACGGCTACCTTGGATGCCTCCCGTCGTTCCTTCAAGAAGGCGGTCTCGGTGAAAGAGTTGAGCGTCGTCACGCATGCGTGACTGTCGAAATGCATTTTCAGAGAGGAGAACTGGGGCTCGTTCCTTGACCACCATGTCCCCATCTCACCCTCTTGGTTCTCGAGTCCGGTGATCACGATAGCGATGGGGACTTTCTTTCTACAGATCGCGGAATAGAAGATGTGGTAATTCGTGAGCAGTGCGGATCGGACGCGCGTTCCACGCACACAGTAAACGAGCAAGTCGACGCCGTTGTTCTTGGCGAGTTCGTGGAGGAGTTGTTTGAGATATACCTCCGCTTTCTCGGCGGGGACGGAGCCTTGACTACCCTCGTCTAACCCTGCCGTATCCCATACAGCAAAGTGGTGACCGTCTAGGTCCAACAAGTGTCGTTTATACTCAAGGGTACATCCAAGGGCACCGCTAGAGGTTTCGGTGATCTTTTCCCCTGCGATCAAATTGATGAGGGAGCTTTTTCCCACCCCACTCTCTCCAAAGATGACGACATTCTTGGTATCCTACTCTGGTCAGTCGAGGATTTCGCTATGCGCAGACAGTAAAACTCACTTGAGATGACTCCAAGTTACCAGCATGGTCGTCTTCATAGATGGTTTGCTGACAAACGGTGTCATTACATGCCGAAGAATCAGAGGAGAGACCATACCTTTCTGTCATTTTTCTTTACCATGGATACCTCTGAACTTGTTGGTATGTTCAGGAGTCACAATCGCGTTCTGGCTTTGTGATCTGGCCGGGCTTGGTCAGTGATGATGGTCAAGCTTGACGATGTTTCGGTACCTGGGACAACGTTGCCCTAGAGACGAGGCAGCCTATATCCCCTCCAGTATTCACAGCAATATTTTCCGCAAGACCTCAAGGTTGGGGCGTGTTAGGTCCCAGACTCCTGGAGTTGACGCTCATCTAGAAATCGGATGCTTGCCCCGCGTATCAGTGTTTACGTTACATTTCCCAGCCGCGGTACATGCCACTACCGCATGTTCAGGGATTCTGGCGGAGACTCGTCCGACACCCTGACGAAAGGTGGACTCACCCATTCAGCGTGTTCCGGGTCCAAAACACTCATCTATTAGGTGACATTCTGATGTTAATGTCAAGGGAGGTGGGTCCATCGGGATATATGTAGCCGCCGAAGGCAAATTTTTGGTCACCACTCTCCGAGTCTCACCGTGACTAGTTTCTGACAATGATGCTCCTATAAAGGTGATGAATCCCAAACGTTCACGTCCCGTACGAACTTGACGAACCCTCGTATTAATGCCAGATAGCCCTAAACCCTGCCCATCAGTCCGACTCCGGATCTTCATCTTATGAAGCTTAGCAACATTGCTCTCCTGACGTGCTCGTTGCCAGTGAGACAGGTGTAGAACCACTCGCCGCAGTCCACTCTGGCGCTGGTGGCCGCACGTTGATGGAAGCGGGTTGAAGCACTGACAGTCGGACTCAGCCATCATACCCGTTATCGTCGGCCAAAACGAGTTCGGAGAGGCTGACCACTTCACGACAATCGGGAAGGCGAACACGTCCGTCAACAGACGAGTAGGGATCTGCCTCATCCTTTTTTGTATCCGTGGTGGGCAGGATCACAGCAGTGATCCACAACGATTACCGTTTGTCTTGCGTTATTGTGTTAGAAAGAGGTTCCAGTCGCGTTCGTCACCACGGGTTAAAGTTAGCTTCTTCGCGTTGCCAATGTCATGATTGTCGTTTCCCCTTGGGAATGCCTACAAGTCCTTTGGAGGCGACAGCCCTCCAAATTACACGTTCTGATATGATCGGACGTGAGACGGGGTATGGTGCGGCGGATAATGATAGTATTATCAATCGCGATAAGATAGAATATAGCATAGATGAAACAATACTACCACCCAAGATCGCCTGGTATGGAACACGTCCTATGTGGATGGTACGGTCCGACTTACTCGATTAGTGAAACAGTAGTACCCATAACTCAGACAACAAAATTGATTGTAACACTCCACGTCAGCTTTCACAACGGCTGGACGCATCCTTCGCGAGTGTGTGTAACAGGGTGTGTGGGCATCATCGCTCGAGTTGCGCGACCCGAGACGCACATTGAGTTCGGAGGCTCCGGCCCGCGGACATATCTTACTGCAGGCAGCTTACGTAATTCGACTGAGCTTTGACCCGCCGAGTACCAACTTTTCTGCATTGCGTTCGAACTTCGAGTACTAACGGAGATCGTAGCGCCAGACTTGGCTTCGCGGGGTACCAAGGTTTCCAACGCGATGCCAAAGTGAGAACGGCGAAAGCGTTGTTAGATGGGCACGTCTGTCCGAGTCAGCGTCAGAGGTAAGTGCGAAATTGATCAATCAGGACTGGTCTCACGCACGTCATTTGACATACAAGTAGGTTCTATGCAATCTCTGGATCATCCAGCCCCACAGTAGGCGCAACTTCCATGCGGCTTGACCGCACCCGAGGCGTCGCGCGAACGTATGGTGCAGCTTCTGGAACTACTGTTGAACCATCGAGGAATATGGATATCCGAAGGCTCGGGACTAGAGTCCTCTGAAATGCTTGAGAATACCAATATCGCATCCATGTCGATCTCTTATGGCTCTTCAAAGGTCAGTAATAAATATCGGAACGTTCTGATGCGCCTGCGAAAGCCGTCGAGGTCGCCAGAGTAACAAACTGGGCTGGTGGTGACGCTTAGTGACGCGCAGATCTAATATGAATGATATACACTGACGGCAAGTACTTGTGGGTTAAAATTTGTCCATTTTGTTTACCTGTTGCGACTGGCGCTCACAGTTTCATCCTTCAACACGTCCTCCGCCATAACCCCGCCCTGTCCACAGTTTCAAGCCACTGCTTTCGTCTCTTTTAATATGACCGAAGAGACAGGGTGGGCGGGCAGTCCCAAATGGTCCTCCAAGTCGGCTGCTCTGTACACTGCCTCTGCAAAATTATTAGGATCATCAGTGAACACTGGGTCAGGGTTTACAAAAAGGACGCTCCATTACGTCGTCAGTAACGGAGGATTTGTGTGCGCTGGAAGGACGGGGTCGGTTACTGCACTGTCTGTGCCGTGCGAAATGGTCCCGGTTCGAGGAAGGTTACCTACGAAGACGCCACGACGATATGTGTAAGTAGGATATTGATGGTCTTAGGAAAGAGTGCGAATGGTTTAACTTAATGTTCAAGTTAGAATTCTTCCGCGGGGCCTTCGCGCTTACTGCTTCGAGGGCCACCCATCGCCAAGTCAGTTTCTCCGATAACCTTCCATGAGGTTATGACGACGTATCAAATTTGCTACAATGCACATCGGAGACTCCCTCCACTTTTTGCGGAAATATATTGTGCAAGACCTCAGGGTTTCAAAGGGCGTGTTGGGTCCCGAATCCTGCTCGATGCACATCAAGAGCTCGATTTTCTCCCTGCGAAGCGGAGTCGCCATGTGTCACATTTACAAGTCGCGGTAAAGTGCCGTTCGCACAGGCACATGCGACTGCCGCATGGTCAGGGATCCCAGCTTCAAATTGGTGAGCAGCATCGCTTCTTGAGCTTTGAAGACGTCACTGGTGGCCAAAGGTCGACTCACCCATTCATCGTGTTCTTCGGAACGCTTATCCATTGGGTGATATTTTGATGGCGGTGTTCTGTGAGGCGTCTGATGACATCTACTTTGTACTTTTCTGGATGTCTCGCAGCATCTCAGAGGTGAATGGGAATATATGTAGCGCCCATGGCGGTTATCTGTTCACTTTTCTCCCAGTCTTACTGGTTCCCTTCACCAGCTGTCCAGCCAGTCGTCGTACCTGTCAATGATGCTTCTATAAATTTGACGGACCCAAGTCTTCGCATCTACACCACACCTACGCCTCCCACCCTCCGCCACTCAGACGCCCTACGAACCCGACAAATCCAATGGTGAGTCGAATAACCATCACCCCGAATCAGCCACCCCAATCGTCCCAATCAGATGCGTCGGGAAATCCACAAAGCGGATAACCCTCCATCTTATGAAGCTCAGAGACGTTATTCTCCCAACGTGCTCATTGTCGGGGAGACAGGTGTTGGGAAAAGTTCCATTGTCAACCTTATTGCCGGTGAACCACTTGCTGCAGTCCATGCTGGCGCGGATGGGTGCACGATGGAAGCGAGCTCATACGACATCGTCCTCCCGGACAATCAAGGACTTAGCCATCACGTCCGTTTATTTGATACAGTCGGCTTAAACGAGCCGCTTTTCGGAAAGACCGACTACCTCACGGCGATCGAGAAAGCGAACACGCTCATCTGTCAGCTCCAACGTACGGGTGGCATCCGCCTCATCCTATTTTGTTTTCGCGGTGGCAGAATCACAGCGGTGATGCAGAACAACTACCGTTTGTTCTGCGATATCCTATGCCAGAACAAGGTTCCGGTCGCGTTCGTCATCACGGGTTTGGAGAACGAGAAGTCGATGGAAGGGTGGTGGGAGAATAACGTGCCGTTGTTTGAAGCGTATCGTCTTTCGTGCGCTTCACACGCGTGCGTCACCGCAATCCGTGGACTCAACGATTGTTACGCGGAGAGATACCGACAATCCCAGGTGACGATACGGACTATGCTCTTGGGGCAGGTGACTGGGGGTGACACGTCGTGGCAGCCCGAACGGACGGGGTGGTTCATTCATCTTGCGGGCAGGCTGTTGAAGTGGCTCAGCCAGATCAGGAATCGGCGTCGGCACGTGTTGACGGTGGAGGAGCTGAGTCGACACCTTCAAGATAAGTGCAAGTTCTCTCGAACGGAAGCGGTGTATCTGGCGGGTAAGATATGGGCCAAGCGGCTGGAAAACGCGGGGCCCGATTTCGTGAAATCGGATGACGCCTCCTCGGTTGACTCTTTGTAAAACTTTAGGCGCCATCGCTGTATTTAGGTCTTACAACTTTGTATTGCAACTATCGCCGTATCATAAAGATCACTGTAGTGTACACATACGATAATGTATCTCCATTTCCTGACAGACATGGATCGTCGTCCAAGGTCTTGTATGAAACCCCTGTGTGCGGGGATTAAGGAATGCTCGTGAATACCTACTTCAAGGCAGGACACGATGTCGATTCATCACCAGGTACGTGTAATCCGCAAGGAATTTGCCTCACGTCGAACGATGACGATGATACCCACAACCCTTTTATTGAAGATCCGAGTCCCACCTGGGTTGCCCACCTAAAAACCTCGGCCTCGATGACCCTATACGCCTCTGCCAGAGAAAAGATACGCACCTATATGCCTTTGGGGTCTGCAGCTCTGTCAAGGACTACATTGATTCCCGTAAGTAGTACATTTCTCCGTGGCGTGCTTCGGGCTGATCCCATCTGGGCGTGAAGGTACCCACTATGCCTCACGACCCACCTCCTGCATACGACTCACAACCCCGCAACGTCATCATATTTGGAGAGACGGGGACGGGAAAAAGCTCTGTAGTCAACTTGATCGCAGGGTACAAACTCGCCGAAACATGCCCCGATGCAGGCGCCTGCACGTTCGCCTCCAATCCTTATCATGTCGTTTTTCAAGAAGACCAGCCGTTCTGTGTATGGGATACGATCGGACTAAATGAGCCAGAGATGTCGCGAGTCGATTATCATCGTGCCATCAAAGAAGCGTACAAGCTGATCAAGGAGCTCGAAAGTTCTGGAGGCGTTCACCTCCTCTTGCTATGCATGCGTGGCAGGATAACAAAGTCTGTGCAACAGAATTACAGGTTGTTCGTCAACATACTCTGTGAAAAAAAGGTACCTCTCGCCGTTGTCGTCACCAACTTGGAGAACGAGCTGTGCATGGAAGAGTGGTGGACCACCAACGAAGAGGTGTTCAGGGATTATGGTATATGCACGGACGGACACGCATGCATTACTGCTAGCCCGGAGGTCGGGGTCATCTTCCCTGGAAGATACGAGGAGTCGAGAGAGAGGATGCGTGAACTTCTCCGAGAATTGACGCTGTCCGCTGGTAGAGGGTGGAGGAAGGAGAGGCAAAGATGGTTAATCGACTTGTTGGGGAAAATGGCGAAGATGCTCCCTCTCAGACGCAGTCGCTCCAGCCAAGGCCCAACCCGCGAGGAACTGACGAAGAAACTGGTTGATGAGTGCGGATTTTCGAAGAGAGACGCAAATTCTATCGCGGCCTCCATCATCGAAGTAAGTCGTGACCAGACCCCAGCTGACAGTGATGGTGGTTCACTATGATGTTTTGGACAAACATAACTTTGTCCCCTGCCATTACTACTTACCCGAGCCTTTGGCACTTATCCCCTCTTGTCTTACACTGCATCTTCCTTTACAATCACAATTTGAAGCTGCCTTCGAAGTTCGGACACTGTTGCCTCAATATTTGAAAGAAGGAAGTGAACGTACACTTGCCAGCATAGCTAAATTTTACTCGTCAGTATCTTGTATACCTCACGTACGCTGGGAGTCCGCATGTCAGGATTTGATCATAAGTACTGAGGCAGAAACAGTAAAGTTTTCTCACGCATTCCCCCCCCTAAATAGTCTTTCATGAATGCGTGCCTCGTACCGTCCGAGCGCCATTGCGTCAGTAGAATGAACGTCGACATCCAAGAGCCTCTATACGGCACTTACCGACCAGCCAAACTCAATTTCATGCCATTCATGAAAGTCCCCTTTATCAAATTTTAGCCGCATTTTCATCACCATCAACGGAGCGAAACGGACAGAGCTCTGAGCTGAGCTGAGGGAGTCGGGGACTGGCGCGAGCGCCGCTACGATTTGATCATAAGTACTGAGGCAGAACTTCACTAGGTCAGGCTGCTGATTCAACAAGTTCTCACGAAGAGAACTTGTTCTTTCAACTGATCTGGTTTGAACGTGGTGCTTACGGGTGGACTGGGTGCCTCAAGTGAGGTCCGCTCGCTGCATGTAAAACCTCTCTATAGGCGAGCCAGGTGCGGGTCAATATTTCTTACTGCATGTAAAACCTCTCTCTCAGTAGGTGATTCAGAACCAGGTGCGGGTAAATATTTCTCACTGTCACCTTTGACAAAACAGGTACACTTTGTTATCAGCATGAGCGGACGATGAACTCGATAAAACAGCCTAACGTTTTACAGCTGGCTAGACCGTGAATAGACCCATCGGATACTTGGGAGGCCTCTTGATCTTGTCTTCGCTTGGCATGACCAAACGTTAACCCAATCACAGCTTCGACGATCCGGGTCCTGGTGGGATGCCTGCGATTGGATCTATTGGATTCCCACCAACGCGGCACTCACCTTCTGTTCGGAATTGAAGTCACATTAAACACCCTCAGAGCCTCATCAGTGAATGGACTTGGGCCGAGAACTTGGTAGTAAGGAATAGATGTTTATCGCTTTACGAAGTATTTCATGCTCAACTAATCAGTCTGCCCATCAATCAGTGACTGTGTGCCGTCTCTCGTGTTGAGTGCTCACCACACTGTTGCTTGATTATGAACAATCGAGATACGGCACCGTTTGTCTTACCGTTTCTGTTTGTTCGGGCAAGTTCGGCACTCCTGATCAGACTAAATTTGGAGACAGGCCACCTATATCATGGTCGAGTAGCGTGGTATATTCCCTTTCGTTTGGTTCCCCAACTTCCCCCGTCATGCATTCCTCACAGTTATTCATAGTTCCTCTCTGTATCGTGCTACTAGTAGCTCATCTGCGCAGGAAGAAGAGCGCTGAACGTCCTCTCCCTCCTGGACCCCCGCCAATTCCGGTATTGGGAAATATTCGCGGAATTGATACTCGCCATCCCTGGAAGACCTATGCAAGATGGGGCGAGGAATATGGTTCGTTCCTCCATGGCATGCACCCCGGCACCGACTGATGTATATGTCCAGGTGGCATCATCTATACTCGATTGTTGACTCAGGACATCATCGTTATTAACTCAGAGAAGGTTGCGCAAGACCTCCTCGATCAAAGGTCCCAAAATTACTCCAGTCGCCCCGCAAGTCTCATCCCCATGAATGAACTGTAAAGTCGTCTCCCGCTTTCTATGATGTGGCGCACTTAGTGATCTCGTCAATAGTTTTGGGACAGAGTTCTCATCCGTATTTCTACCATATGGTGACCGCTGGCGCCTCCACCGCCGACTTTTCCACCAAGCATTCCATCTCAATGCAGTTGCTTCATTTCGTCCCATTCAACTGCGAAAAGCACATGATTTAATCATGCATTTGATATTGAAGCCTCATGATTTTTTGGCACACTTACAAGTGTAAGACAATTCTGTGTGAGCTAATCGGTTACTTTGACGGTTCGTTCCAAACAGCTTGAGTACATCAACGATCATGTCGCTTGTGTATGACTACGACGCTTCGAGCGTAGATGATCCAATCGTAGCTCATGTTGAACGTGCGACGAATATTGCAGTAAAGGAAATGCGACCAGAAGTGGCCGCTGTGATAGCCGCATTTCCACTCTGTAAGTGTTTTATTCACGCGGTATCAAGTGTATTTGACAGTTTGGTTAATCATTCCCGTTTGATGCGTCATCTCCACACCTAGTGATGTATCTTCCCGAGTGGTTTCCAGGGGCAAGCTTCAAACGCAGTGCTCTGATTTCACGACAGTGTATCGCGGAATGGGTTGAAACACCTTTTGAATATGTAAAGAGGAGTATGGTTAGTAAACGATTCTCTGCATCAATCATGTGATTGTCAGGCTAACGAGAGATATACGGGGTGCATCATGCCTAGGCTGCAGGAACCGCCGCTCCATCCATGGTGTCGAATGCATTATCGAGGATACAGGACAGGGTAGGCACGGAAACGCAGACAGCCTATCTTGAAAAAGCAGTGAAAGAAGCCTGTGCAAGTGCCTACGCCGGTAAGCTCTCCGAAAATGCCTGACTGGGCTGTGTTTTAACCATGTGTGATTAGCTGCGTCGGAAACGGTGCGAAGCTAACTTTGCAGAGTGCCGAGGGCCTTCTATTGATCACACTGCCTCAAACAGACGTATTCTACCCTCATGACATTCATTCTGGCGATGGTTCTCTACCCTGACGTGCAAGCACGGGCCCAAGCTGAGATTGATTCTGTCATCGGCGAAGGACTGCAAAGACTCCCTCAGTGGGAGGACCGGTCCTTGCTTCCCTACGTCGAAGCCGTAGTCAAAGAAACGTTGCGATGGCACCCGGCTGCGCCTCTGGGTAAGTAGATGCAACGCACGTAACGGGTGCCGAATTCTGATTGTTCTCCAAGGTATTCCACACGCAACTGTGGACGATGACGTTTACGAAGGATACCATATTCCAAAAGGTTCATCATCTATCTTTGGGTCAAGGGGATCGTTAACCCCCGTGTTTAGGCGCAACAGTGATAGTAAACGCCTGGTACGTCCCCAGTGCACAGTTCAACCTGTACGTCCCTTGATGGGCTGACCTATCACGCAGGGCGATGTCCCAGGACCCGACCAAGTTCCCCGAACCAGAAAAGTTCAAACCCGAGCGCTTTCTACAAGAGAACAGCCACTCTGTCGACAAACTCTCGTTTGCATTCGGATTCGGTCGACGCGTCTGGCAAGTAATGCGGGCTCTCGCGTCTTCTTTATCTGCCTCAGTTCTGGAGTTTCTGATCCTGTCATTGCTTAGCGTCGGAAGGCACGTCGCGGACGCGTCCCTCTGGATCTCGATCGTTTCGCTGCTCGCTGTTTTCCGTTTCGATGTGCCACCTTCGTGGGATCCGGGCCCGGACGGTATCAACGTGAAATGGACGGAAGGCATCACCACGTGTGTCCCGTTTCCCCCCTTCTACTTCTATTTGGTGCCGGTTCTTATATATCCGTCGTTCATATCTCTTCTTTTCCCAGACACCCTGAGGATGTTCCGTGTCTGATCAAACCACGGCATGAGAATATGAGCCCCGAAAGGCTTGCCCACCTGATTGGGCTGGTCGGGTCGTAACACGTCAACTGAGCTGCGTGTCTAGCCTGTACTGAGTGACATTATCACTAACATTAAAGTGATCTTTCAATTATTTAAGTAGCTTGTAAGGTTTACCGTTAACCAATTTGTTGAAATCCGAGTAAAATTTTATGGGAGGATACACTAGCCTAGGCCCTCGTCACACAAGGCAGTGGGAGTAAAACGCAGAGGATGCATGCAAAGATAATCGTGGAAGATTACTTAAGACGACATCCCAGCGGACCCGGAATCCGGCAGTCTGCACGTCGGTGAAAATCTAAAGTTAACAGGGACCTGCATTCACGCCCCGAACGTCGGTTTGAAACTGAAGTAGTACCAAGATGTTGGTAGAACAGCCGTGTGGACTTCAAGTTTCGTATTCACGTTTTGAGCCAACAACTGACATTGTCCTGTCGTTACCCGTACCGGACCACTCAAATCGGTCGGCATGGGTAGTTGCTTTGGGAGGGTGGCGCCTTGACTGCGGCGTAGTGCGCGCCGATTGGGCAATGACCGATATGATCAAGGGATCCATTGGTTTTATCATGGACGGTATTCATGTTTCCACTGGGAGATTTTTCAGGTTCGCTTTGTGTAAACTTCAAAATAAAAATAAAGTTGTGTTTCTGCGTTTGTGTAACGACAAAACAACTGTTTAGCGTCAAGTCAGTTTGTGGCCAAAACGTGAACACGAAACTTGAAGTCTTCACGGTTGTTCTACCTTGAACTTATCAATGCTTCACGTTCAAACTGACGTCTGACGGCGAGACTTCTAGTTCCGGTTCAGCCGATCAGATGTCATATTAATGTTCAACCCACCTTGCTTTACTACTGGAGCGGATTTAAACACTGTCCACCGCCTTGTGTCAGTTCTGAAACGTTCCTTCAACGACTCGGAATCCGATGCTGTTCTCCGCATGCATGTTTGCTCAGACAGATTCAGTCCAATATATTGTCGCATACCATCGCAATCGAAATAATAATATACATACATGCTGAATCATGGAACAATAAAGAGTAAACCACCAAGACCCCTGCAATGAACTTTCAAAATTGGCCCGTAAAGATTCAATATTCCCGAACACATACGGGAGCGGAGAACATACGAGTCTAACGATCCTGAAGGTCGTTCAAGAGACGGAGAATGTTGATGACTAGGAGCAGAGATGTGAGTTTGATCGCCGTCAGAAACGTTGTATTGAACTTACAAAGGTTAACAAAACTACAAAATGGGGGCAGTCAGCCAGTTGCCGTGCACTGGATGAAACGAGACGTACTCGAGGTAAAGACTGATAGAACCCAAAATGAATTCATCAGGGGACAGACGCTTCGTGATGGTGAACGTGTCGAAGACGATGTAGCCACTAAAGATCAAGCAGCCCCCAACCGCGTAAATAATGTCCATCGTCTGTCCGAATGGAATAAACAAGTTGACAAGCCCAACCATCACTGCGGAGTTAATGTTATATTCAAGTAAGCGTGGGAGGGTATCAGAATCCACGACGTACTCAAAGCGACGAGGGCACCGAACAACCATGGCCCAAGACCAGAGAAATCGTACTGCAAATGGTCATTGGGTATAATTGTATGAATTAACGGAGAAATACCAACCTTTGACTGAAGTGTGAAAAGTGTCAAGCCGAGGAAGACTCCTAAGGTGATCAGGCTGCAAGTAATTAATAAACTTGACAAGCGAGAGAAGTGATGTAAGACGTACAGGGCTTGAAGTACGATAACATTGTCGAAGGACGCGGTGAGTACTCCTAAAGTGAATGCTTCCATCACGGTGAATGTGGACAACAACACGAGGTTGAGAGGGTGGCTATGACGTTTCCAGAAGAGAAGAGCTAGGTTGACGAGGGTACCGAAGAGAGGGAGGTAGATAGACCACGTGCTGAGCGAGAATCAGTCAGACAGTAAGGATACGACACAAAGTTGCTGGACGTACTGCTCCCGAACCCATATAATCGCCGAAGGAGACTGGGAAATACCGCCGGCGACCAAGCATGTAGAAAGCTGTTCACAGAGTTAGGAAATGTACACGGAAGAACTCGAGGGTAGCGTACAATCTGACAGACTACAGAAGGTGTGAGACGAATGACGTTGTAAGAGCTAACGATCAGTGTACTCACACAGGATGGTGTATACCTTGCGGACATAAGCAGACCGAACTTCACTCGAACTCTCGGAAACAGTAACACCGTACTGTAATCACATAGGGGTGAATATACGGGCGATGCTTCGGGATACTGCCGTACCTTGAAGTCATCTGGAACATCACCCTCCTCGGATTGATCGTAGGATGCACGACCAAGTAATGGCTCGGCAGCGCCAAATCCTGGGTCAATCAAGGGTTTTCTAGACGACCCAGTAGCCTGGTAAGCCGGGGGAGAAAGCTGATTTTGGCTTGAGCTCATTTGTACGAAGTGATAAACAAGAGCAGAGAACGTCAGCGAACGACTTTTGGAGTATGACTTATATCCCCACGCAGGCTGGCTGAATCAGCACAAGTGGCTGTGCACCCTCCCAGGGCAGTGAACCACCCGAAACAGCAACTCGCCAGCACCGCTGATCTTGCCATTGAACGTGCTACACATGAAAGTGCTTTCAGTCCCCAACATGAAACCCTCGCCAGTCCATTGTATTACTTCCGTACGAGCCCTATTTTACCTCAGGATCGTCCATGGCTGTTGTCTGCTTCTCTCGGCGTTTCAGCTTTGGCTGGTGGTTGCTGTGTGGGCATCGTATTCGAAGCAGGGTTAGCGGAGTTCGAGCCACCTCTCGAGTCGCCTTGGCTGTAGTCTGGGTCTTCCATGAACCGCCTATCCACGATCGCCTCCCTCTTCGATCTGTCTGGCAACCTTTTGACAATGTACAGCCCCGATCCCTCTGTGCTGTCCCCGTGTGTGCGGTTTCGATTCCGATTGGCTGTCCGTTGATTACGATCCAGGTGGTGGAATACGTGACTATCATTGCTGAGATCGTTCTCGCCTTGACGGACCGTGAGGTCGTGGCGAGGTAGGGCGTGGGTTGGGTGGATCACCGCGATCGCAACAAGAAGGGCAAGGGTACGCATGGCGATGATAGAGGCAGAGAGGTAGGTCAAATAATAGTCTCAAGACGAAAATATGTGTGGTAGGGATGCTAGACCGACGTGTTTTTCGTACGTCCCGCCAGTTTATATGCCTTTGGCGGCTGACACAGTTGAACTAACCTGTTGTAGGCTCTGAGGCTGACAGCTGCAATCTTACCTTGTTCGATGCTCTCCATTCGACGATTAGACACCCTTAGATTTGATAGATCCGGTAGTACGATTATGTTGCCAGTAATTTCATCTCTCGAACGCTGACTCCAGTGACCCAAGTTATGCCTGCCGCCCATGACTTGGTTTTTATCGCCACCGTGCCATGGGGACCCCGGGCCACTCATTTCCTGCACCTCGGTCCGACCCAACTCCCATCAACTCCGTTCATTCACCAACGGACCGAAGCATTCTCGATGGTGCCGAGCACCAGGCCTCATTGTATCATTCACATATACAGCATGGCTGAACTCGCAGCAAGGTGCACGTTCTGACTCGAATACGGCCCTCAGACAGCCGTCAGGACTCAGAAAGCGAGACCACTGGCAGTCATCACAATATGAGCCCGTTACGATGTAACTCGCGCAGCCAGTCACCGCTCCGATACGCACGCCACCGGATTTCCAGGCAACCCTACGCTTCGAGGAAGCTCGAGTCTCGGGTACGAAAAGATATTATGGATGTCACACAGAAAACGATCATGATATCACCGAATCGATCATACGTATTCATCCAGCTCGAGTATCGTGGCTTGGGGATCACCCCGTGTGGGGTCCAGGACGGACCGTTTGCTTGCCCCTATTCGACTTGGACCTCCCCACCGTCATTTTTCGGCGATGCGTACGCGCTGACGCCACTACTCACGGAGCGTAATGTGTGGCGTTCATATGGCACTATCCGGTCAACAAGGGTGGTAATCGGCGTTCCGAGTGAGTCGTTCAAAGGTGATTGCTCGTGAAACTAAACCTTGCCTGATAGAATGCTTTGCACATTGTCCATCATCACTTGGTACAAAATTCTTGCGCGCTGTGATCCACACATATCGCATGTACGGATCCCTTGGTAGTCGGCGTTCCGAGTGAGTTATTTGAGCGAGTACTCGCGAAATCAAACCTCGCCTAGTCCGCGCACGGAGAGGCGATCGAACACTGAATACGGGTGCCTTGGCACACTGACCAACTCTTCCAAGTCAACGTACGGGTATCATACATACCATCATCCTGTGCCGGGTGACGTCATTTCAATCGTCATGTGCTTCTACCTCTTTTCACGCAGACAACAGCGCCTTGGGAGGTAATCCCAGTTCACGGCAAATCGTCTCTATGTGTTCTCGCTCCTTCTCTGACGCACGATCGCCAAACGCCGCGTCCATTTCTTCCAACGTCTGAGCAAGCGATTAGCGGTGCATCGTCATCTTCGACGATACGGACAACAACGTTGGTCGACACTTACCCTTCCTTTAGTTTCTGGATAGAAGAACACTACACATTCCGCAAGGGCATCAGGAGAGGGAGAGAGAACGGTCGTGAGCCACTTGTTGCATTCCCACATGGGCCCGACTTACAGGTTGTAAAGAAAGC
>JBBPLK010000016.1:79199-101497 GCA_038089735.1 Exsudoporus frostii
ATGGAGTTCTTGAACAACAGGTGGACAGAGATCGAAGTTGCAGACTTGGAGTATTGATAACAAGTCTTTGACGATTGCAAGACAATATCGCGGCGAAGGGTGAGGTTAATCCTCGCAGATTCCTTCAAGGATGCCCCAGAATACTTGATACTGCAGTCACACAACATTGACGCGCGACCGTCTCGAAACGGAAGGCATCCTTTACAAGCGCGTCTTGGGCCAAGCCGTCATCGTGTCGAACTAGCCCTTGAGTTGCTTGAAAGCGCTTGCACGACTATTTCGATCGACCCATGTTCTCTGCTGCAGGGACCGTTTGCGCTGACGGGTACACAAAACAAAAAAGTTTCGGCCTCGAAAGGGCGTCCTCTCGCGCGCGGTATGCTGGTATTCACGATCGAAAAGACGGCCGGGCCGACCAGACGTACCTTCAATCAGGCATGACACCTCGATCACCGGTTGGTATCTCAGCGGGGAGCACTATTCCCGCACGCTGGAGCCTGGGTCGCAAAGGCATCTTGAAACTGGAGCGCGATGCCCTAAGCAAGGAGTACAGCGCGGACAAACGTTCAATCGGTAAAGTCCAACGGCTTTTCGCGCTCCGGACAAGTTGGACTAGCGTCATCACGTCAGACTTGGGGTCCCGGGCGTTCCATCTGAATTGTTCAATATTGCACGGCGGCCGCTACACACGTCATTTACGCATTGATCGGGGGCATGATCTCCATGCATGCTTTACGGATGGGGGACATCGGTCCCAAACCTGTTCGGGGGTGGTGAGTGAATGACTTATTTACTTGAAATAAAAAGTAACGTGTATCCATCCAGAGAATTGACACGCGTTTCAAACCCGCATTCAAGGGTGTTGGTTGAGTGTACTTGTTGCTCGCTACAGAGTCTTGTCGTCGTGATTCTCGTTAGAATTGATTTGCATGCCTGACGACAGACTTGACATGTCCTTGTATTCCAAGCTGTTTCAACGCGCCAAGACGGGACCTCCAAGCAATCGTCCGACACGCGTATCGTGACAGAACATTTGTCAAAATGGGGGGGGGGGGGTTCCAACCGAAACTTGCTCGTAATGATTGCCTTGATTTATTTCATTAAATACGCGAGTCTACTACGTGTTTTAGTCGAAAGCGTTGATACATTGTTTCTTGTGTGGTGTACGAGTATGGTGTTGATGCAAGGAAAGAAAGCACGAGAGATTGGAGTCTGAAAACTGTCTTGGAATGAGGAACGATGCAAGCAAGATGAAAAAGAAAAGAAAGAAAAATAAAAATAAATTTGTAGCATGAAATCCAACCATTCTATTATCTCGAAACAGGCTCGCCAGAACCGAATCAGTCCGACGCAGCGCTACTACCACCAGTAGCCCCAGTGGAAGCGGCAGCACCGGCCACCGTCCCCTTGGTATAGATATCATGAATGTTCTCGAGTTCCGTCTTGAGCGACTTGTGTTCCATGCTGAGCTTGACCAAATCGTCCGGATCCAACACGTCCGCTTCGGCCTCTGAATCCCCGTTCAACATTGCCTCGATCTTGCGCTTCTGTGCGACGACCTTGCTAAATGCCCCAAGATAAGTCGAGTACTGCGATTGATACAGCGCACGGAGGGAAGCGTGGTCCGTCGAGGGTGGGTACGCCGCGCGGGGCGTACGTTGATGACGCTGTGTCCTTTCAGTTTGGGGTTGATCTGATGAATTGGATCGGTCCGAGATGGGGGGTGGGGATGGGTTGCGTTTGCGAGGTTGGGGAATCTCGCCTTCATCTTCGGAGGAAGTGTAGATGGGAGATCGTCGTCGTGGCTTTGCACTGCCACTTACCCTGGAGGATCGTTCGGACTTGTGCGTCGACCCACCTGCTGATCGCTCTTGGTTCGAGATGGATGCCTGCGACGGAGACGGTTCTTTCTTTATCTTGAGGCGGGGGGCGGGTGAGGGCTCGTGGGCGGGCCTCTTGGGCGCGGGTAACCCCGCGTCCCGTACTTTGGAAGAGGAAGATGCCACGGAAGTGCCGTCATCGAGTTTTCGGCGCTTCGGTAGGGGTACCTTGGAGGACGCATCATCGGGGGTCTCCTCCGTGTTTTGCGTCGCAGTCTTCCGTTTGAATACAGGGACAGCATCACCGGCCGCTCTCTCTTTTGCGATCCGATCCCTTTCCCTCTGGCGTTTCTCTTCTTGCTCCCGAACCTTCTCTCTCTGACGCTTCTCCCGCTCCGTGGCCTCCCGCTCCTTCTGTCTCGCCCTTTCGCGCTTCTCCATCTCGACCCGTTCCCATTCTTCCCGTTGCTGCTCCTTTTCCCTCTCTCGCTTCTCGCGTTCGCGTTCTCTTTGGCGTTCATACTCCCTATCTGACTCGTCCTCCTTTTTCACGGGTTTCGGTATCGTTTTTCTAGCATGACTCCCGGCTGTTGTGGGAACCGCAGGGAAAGGTTTTTGGGGTAAAGAGGCGGGGAGAGATGGTTTTGGAGCTGTGCGTGGATCCACGGGCGTCCCCGACTTTTCTGTAACACCAAGAGACGGCTGGGGCGACTTCTTTGCTTGATATCCGGAGCCAGGGAGCCGTCGTGAGGCGATCGTTTTCGAACCACTGCCACTGTCCGAGGGGGTGGAGGGCCGATCTGCCTCTCGTTTGATGGCATTCACGCGAGAGGCAGTGGCTTTCGTGCTCTCGTCCTTCATCTGTATCTCACCTTTTTGGCGTGGGGCGTCCTGCTTGGATTTCAGCTTGGAGTCCTTGGTCGTGATCCCGGAGCGCTTCGTTTCCGCCTGGGCGCTGGCAGAGGATCGGGTGCTGTTGGTGGCAGTCATGGGTGGTGGAACAGGGACAGATGTCGGGTTGGTGGGGGCAGTCGGGCGATAGCGGACATTCTCCCATGCGGGATCGGACTCTGGTATCCTGAGGGCCTGGAAGGCCATGCGTGCCTGACGCGCCATGGCTATCCGGCCCGCTTCGGTGAGTTTTGGCCATTCGAAAGGTCGGACTTCGGTCCATGATTGAGGCTTGAGTGTCCACGGACGGGGGGACTTGTCACCTTTCTTTGGTGGTGATTGCTGCTCGGCAACCTAGGGGTGGGTGGTTATGGGGGGAGCGGTAGAGGGTGGAGTGAGACTCACATCGTCGAGAAGGGCAAGCAAGTCGTCTCGTGCTGAGTTGCTTATGCTGGCGCCACCGACCATCTTGACGGCATCGTCGGCAAGACGGGGAGATATGGCAAGAAAATGAACGAGACGGCGCCGGACGTCTGCACTGGCCTTGGATGAAGGGGTATTCTGAGGGAGGGGGGACAGCTTGCGAGGGGGGAAACGGAGATGGTCGGAAGGGGGAGTCTTTTTGAGGACGGTGCCAGAACCGGGGGTCTTGCGCTTTGCATTCTTTGGACCAGGACCGGGGATCGGAGGTTGATCGAGGAGGATGGCGCGGCGTTCCATATGCTGCTGCTTTGCGACCATGGTTTGCTGGCGGACCTTGCCTGTGACTTTGTCGCCGAGCTGGCGCTCGACCCTGAACTTGCCAATGACGTTGGCGTAGAGCTTGAGGGGTGCCATGGGTTTTACGGAGGAGGCTGCCCGGAGGAACAGTTCATGGGGGGAGCTTTCCTTCTGTGGCTGCATCGGAAAGAAGGTGTCTCCGATGTAGATGCCCTGGAGGGCATTGGGACAGGAGTGGGGGAGGCATGGAGGATGCTCACCGGGACATCGCCAAAGTCAAAGGACATTTGGGGATGGTTGGGAAAGGCCTCGAGGGCATCGAGCGTCTCTGCGGACATGCGCACGATCATGGCGCACTTGGGCTTTGACTGGACAGCATTGGAGCTGACCTGAAGGGAGAGGGAGGTGTTGTTCGAGAGGGGCATGATGGCAGGAGGGAGAGAGGGACGAATTGGACTCCGCACGTGTGGACAGGACAAACAAGGTTGGATTAAAACGGACTATGGTACGGTACAGGGTGTGCTACGGCCATCCGGGAGGATGTGTTTCCAAAAATTGCTGAAAGCCGAAGCTGACAGACGGGTTCGGATGTGTAATTTGCAATCAGCAAAAGACTGTGCCTCGGTAAAGACCTCACTGGCGACAGTACATGCCCGAGCACAAGAGATGGGGGGGCACCACGCCCGGGGATCGCTTATATACCCGTGACAGGCGGGCACGGACCACGCCATCCCCAAATGGAAGTGGCCTGGATCGTGGCTGCTCCGTTTGGGGGTGTCGCGACCGTCCGTTGCACGGGGACTGCGCTCGTCCTCTCAACGGTCAAGCGCTGTCGGCACCTAACAATTAAAATTATCAAAAATATATTTCCTTTCATTTCTCTAATTTCCCTCCTGCGCGCCCTCCTCGAGCGATCCCAGCTCATCCTGCCGCTCCACCCTTGACCCGATCACGCCCCCCTCCATCCACCTTATCTGCAGCCCCCCGATACGCTGGCCGTACACCCCCATGGCAGAACACTCCCCCCACTCCCCTCTCGTCGACATCGAGAACAGGCTCTGTCCCGGCTGCAAAAAATCCGCCGTAAATGAAAGCGGCGGTTTGGTCGTCGCGTTCGGGTGAGCCCTCCCTCCCCCGCGTCACGCCCTTCTCCTCCGTGCTTCTCAACGTCCATCCAGGCAATCGTTCTTCCATGTCGACTGCTTCAAATGCGCAAAGTGTAGCAACAAGGTCACCGCGGACACCAACCTCCTACTCCTCTCAGATGGCTCCCCCATTTGTGCAGAGTGCAGCTACAACTGCAACATCTGTCAACAGCCCATCCTCGACGAAGCAATCATGACTGGTGACGACTCCTACCACGCCCACTGCTTCAAGTGCAAAGTTTGCCACAGCCGAATAGACGAGCTGGTCTTTGCCAAGACAAGTCACGGCATATACTGTATGAACTGCCATAATGAACGCATGGCAAAAATTCGACGCCATGCCCAGCGCAAGAGGGAAAAAGAACGCGCCGCAAACGCTTCCACTTCTTCTCGCGATCGCGATCCTAGGGATTTCCTCCCAGAGATCCCCGTGAGTACACACTTCTCCTTCATATCTATCTATATCCGTTGACCCCCTACCAGCCTTCGGACCGGTCTCAGAATCTCACTCCCCCTTCCTCGATTCGCTCCAAAGCATCCGCCCCTGCTCTTCGTGATGCCCCCTCCACCCAAAGCCTTTCCGTATCTCTCCGCGAAGTCACTTCCACTCCCAGATCTCCTTCTCCCGTCGATCGCACGCCTACCCCCGTAAATGCTACCCATTCGTCTCTCTCCACCCCAACCGAATCACACCCGGATTCGCAATCACACCAAACATTATTGCATCCGTCGGAGCAACCGCAGTCATTCGTGATGACAGTTGCCCCTCCCGATATGAGTATCCCGCTCGCGGAAATACCCGTATCCAACGGTAATCCTCGCTCACCGACCACAAACGGTTACCGTCAGGGTGACACCTCGCCGCCTGCAGTCCCGTTGCAATCTGCACCAGTCAACTTGACTGCTAATAGTTCTCATCTCAGTCCCACATCTGCCACCCCTGGTACGGGCTTGCCCCAACGGCGGAAAAGCTTTGACGATGGCATGCGGCCCCTCGACGTCCTTTTGGGTAAGAATGGCGTGAATCAGGACAAGAAGGATCCCGTCGATAATCCACCCACCGGTGGCCTCAGTGTTCCCGCCCAAACGTCTCGAGCTGACAAACGACGGTCAATCAACCCCGCCCTGACTCTCCAGTATAAGGATGCTGTTCCCAGCTCTGCACCCCCCGATATGGTCCGCTCACAAACTCTCCTCGTTCGTTCTGATTCGCCAATTGCCCCGTCGTCCCCAAAGACATACTTTGATGACTCCGTCGTGCGAAGAGGCTCGGATCTCAGCTTGTTCTCCTCTGGCTCCTCGACTTATCATTCCCCGTCCTCCTCGCCGGCAATACCGGAGAATGGACGCACAACTCCTGACTCGGCACGGACGCGCTCCGCCTCGTATGACCCCCCGTCTACCTCCTCAGCATTACGCCCCACGGTCCCATTGCGTTTTGCTCCTCGCCCAATCGTTACCCTCGAGCGCCCCCCACAACGTTCAGATAGTCTGCACCGTGCCAATGGCCACACCACGAATGGTCATACAAAACCCCCTCGCTTGGATGTATCAAAGTCAGAAAGATCGCCGCCACAGGGTTCGAATGGCGATCGAATGGGAATGATGACACCTACTTCCCCTTCCCACCGGGCGGACGTACCTCATGGGGTGGAGAGTGGTACGGACACCGAAGCTGAGAGTTCTAATGGGAGAAAGTCGGACGACGACGTCGACGTTTCAGTCAGTTCGCTTCCTCGCCCTCCCCCGAAGGCGCGCCCAGAAGCCCTCAAACTTAACATTGACCATGACGTTTCTGTCATCTCCCAACTGAATGGCTCCGCAGAATCATCGCCGGTCGAACGGACCTCTATTGCGACATTTATCGCCCCGGCCTTGCCACCAATACGATTTTCCATGTCTGGTGGGGATTTCTCTGATTTCCTCAAATCGGTCGGCGGGATACCATCACTCAAATCGTTGGACGAGATTGCACAGCAAGAGGAGGCACCGCCCAAATCCCCAACATCTATAAATACACTCATTCCTCAAGATAACGTCGGGAAGCCGTCTACCGACGTCACGGGTGTTCCCCCTGGCAACTCGAACACCAGTTCTGGTTCTGTGGCGCCTTCCTCGTCAGCTGATGACACGGAAGCCACGGACACAGTGCCAAATATGTCCCACTTGTTCATTCCTAGGGGCCGCGCCGCTTCTGAATCACAGGCCTCTCCAAGCCACGGTACACCCAAGCGAGAACGAGTCGACTCCAATGCCTCCTTGAATATCACCCCCTCGACGAGCCATCCCTCGACAACTCGAATCACAGTCACTTCCCCCACTGACGGCTTGGCGCCGTCACCTGTTGCGGGCGAGACGCACAACCTTGTCATTCGTCGTCTACAAGAAGCACTCTCCGATGCAAACGCGCGAGGCTTGCAGCAGCTCCGGTTTGAAAAATTGTTTGTCGAAGCGATCTTGATATCACTTGAGCAGAGATTCAGGGAGCATGCGGAGCTCAAGGACAAGTATGACAGAACCAAGGTAACATTGTATTAACCGATGATTGTGCCATGTTTGACGATTTGACATTTTGCGACAGCGGGTGAGCGAGCAGTATATAGACGGACTTACTGTAGCACAGAAGGAATACGACCGCGAACTCGTCGCACGCCGTAACGCGGAGTCGGAGATCATTCGTCTACGCGTCTTGCTTTCTGGCCAAGCTGCCAAGCTCACTGCCCTGACGGGTGAGACCAGTCGACGAGAGGCACGGCGCCAACTTTCGGAGGAACTCAGTCAAAACCTTGATCGACTCGAAAGAGATCTGTCCAAGCTTAAAGTCGAACGAGATGTTACGTTAGCAGAGGTCGAAGAGCTGTGCTCCTCAAAGAGGTACCCATCACATCGTATCCACCATTGCACAGCTCGCTCACTGGTATACAGCGCTCCCGGCAATGTATCCTCGGGCGAAGTTTCCGCCGCACAGCTGAGTCGCTCGTTAACAATGCGGCTAGACAACATCAAGAAGCAATACCAACACGAACTTGTGCCACTCACCCAGCAACGCGAGACACTCATCAGAGAGATCGTCGAACTCAAGTCGGCACGCGAGCAATTCCTGGAGGAGACGACGGTACTCAACGCTAGGAACGAGGAACTCGCCCAACTCAGTGCTCAATATACTCGACGGATGGAGGTTACCCAGTCCGATGCGCCACCGGCAGCGGATGTGCTTCCCGTGAAACTAGAACCTATATCGCGCGAAAAGAAGAGCACGTCATTTGATCGGGGTCGACCTCCACTGGAACTTTTAACCCCGGTGCAGCCCTCACTCAGTACAGGACCCAGTCCCAGCACGTCAACGCTCGTCGAGGATCGGGAGATCAAGGTCATCCGAGTACCGAAGCCCGATTTTACCGATATCAATACCGTGTCCACTCACAAGCATGGCATATTCAAGTGGCCAGGCTACCGAATGAGGGACCAGACGTTTGCCCCTGGCGATTCCAGGGGCAAGCCCAACTTTGAACATAATTTCCAGCCAGCGAGCGCTCTTCGGTTTACACGCTGTGATCAATGTGGAGAGAAGTTGTGGGGTGGATCACATTTCCGTTGCACGAGTGAGTTGTCTCTGGCGGACACATCTCTGGCGGTTCTGCTCAACCTCAGTTTAGCGTGCCATATCAACGTTCATTCGCGATGCGTGCATCAAGTTCATCTGGCCTGTTCTCAGCATCCTTCACGTCTGCGGGAGGACCTGAACGGGATTGGGCAATCATGTATGTGTCGTCAAAATGTGCGAACGCGCTTGTGCCTTATGTTTTGGTAGCTTCCTCGATGTTTGGCCGTGATCTTGTTGACCAAGTCAGATATGATTTGCGATGGGGTGATCGCAAAGTGCCCATCCTCGTAGAAAAGTGTATAGAAGCGGTGGAGGCTCTAGGTCAGCTTCCTACTCGGGTTACACAGCCACATGTTGACCCGTCCACAGCCCTCGACTTTGAGGGGATTTACCGCAAGACAGGAGGCTCGGGCCAAACCAAGATGATCACACAACTCTTTGATCGAGGAGACTATACAGCCTTTGATCTCAAGGATACCGACCGATTCAACGACATTTGTTCAGTGACGTCTGTGCTCAAGACCTACTTCCGTTCACTTCCGGTCCCCTTGCTGTCGTACGATCTTCATGAAGAGTTCATCGTGGCCGCTGGGATCAAAGACTCCGCACTCAAAGCGAAGCAACTTCAAGAGCTCGTCGACCGTCTTCCGCCTGAACACTATTACACACTGCGGTATCTCGTGCTCCACCTGCATCGGTAAGTGTCCGTTTGAAAGTCTCCGGTTTCTAGGTGTGACTGATTGAGGAATGGCTGCGCAGCGTGCGAGAGCACAGTGACGCGAATTTGATGAATGCACGCAATTTGGGTGTCGTCTTTGGACGTAAGTATCGCTCGCTCACATCAAACACGTGCTCATCATCGTCACCATCCACTTAGCAACACTGATGTGGTCGAGAGACCCCGGTTCAGAGTTCAGCGATATGGCCGGGAAAGCGCTGATGGTAGAGTGGCTCGTGGAAAACGCTCCCACGATCTTCCAATCATGACATGTTCGTCCAGTCTTTTCGTCTCTATCGTCTCCCTTGAAGCGAACGTTGTCGAATTAATTTTTTTAAATCTTATTGTATTCGTCCTATTCGATCGCTCCTTTTTCAGGTGCTGTATCACCTTTGTTTTTGTTTTTCTACATAAATTATTAGCTGTCCCTAGTTTCTTTTTTCCGTGTGTGGGTTTAGCAGGACGATATTCGCACCGCTACGTTTTGCTAACACATTCGCGTCCTTTGGGAGGCCCCCCACCCTCCTTTTTCATTTCATTTCAACATCACTATCTCGTATGACTTTACGTTCTCGCATCTGTTTCGTGGCTCGTGTGCATTTCCTGTTTAACGTTTACCCGTCCCTCCATTGTGACATGGTTTGCTAGCATTCGCTCTCTCAAGCTCGAACTTCATCGTTGTTATTTCTCTTTATTCTTTATTTTGGATACCCCATGGATTACCAAAAGTCAATCGTCGTCACAGGTGGAATGTAGACGGGCCGGAATATACATGATTAACCCTCCCTCCAAAAAAAGAAGGGAAAGAAGGAAAGGAAGAGGACGAAACGAAAGGCGAGTGAGTAACACGTTCAGTGTGAGATGGTCAACGAATGAGTATGACTGTAAAACAGAGCGAGATTGATGTGTGTGAGGGGGGGGGGGGGGGGGGGGGTATCGTGTGCGGTCGTCGGAACGGTTGGATTGCGTGAGGAGAATAAGGTACATGGACGCGGAGGGAGAGATGATCTATATTAAATTATATCAGGGCAGTTCGCGAGATCGGCGCGGTCGAGGGGCCGTCTTGTCTGGCTTGAGTGTGCAGTAGAGGAAATGTCGACGTGGGCCGGACGCGGCGGCAACAGCGGCAACGCGGGCGCCGAGAGGGGCCAACGTCACATCACCCCGGAGCCCGAGCGAAAACATCCGGTCGAACACTGGTTCGGAGGTGGATTCGTACGTCAGCACGCAGAGAGAGGGGGGGGGAAAGAAAGGAAGAAGGGCAGGAGAAGGAGAGGGGGTGCCAGCGGAAACGACGAAAAAAGTGAAACGTGCGCTTACACGTCGCCGTAAACGCTTTCGCGGTCGTTTGACACGCGAGATGGGTGAGTGACAACGGGGGACTGACGCCTTCGAGATTTCGGAGGTAACGGTAGACCATCGAAGGTTGGCAAGGACCTAAAAGAGAGGGAGTGTCAGATGGTTGGCATGTGTTCGGGGCGGGCGGCACGGACCGAATCTAAAGACGGCGTTGTAGGCCTGCCTCCATTTTTCTTCGAGCAAACGAGCGCAGTTTGTCGAGTCGGGGCAGGTCGGGCACTGCCGAAAACGGGATGCGTGAGGCCACAAGGGTTATCACAAGGAAGGGTTAGGGCAACGCACGCATTGGTACTCCTTGGCCAAGGGTGTCAAGCCGAGTTTCAAGACGCGTTCGAGGAACCAGTTGCGTCTGGCAAGATCCCTAGTGTTAGATATCCAAAGAAGCAAGCACGGCATTTATGCGCACCGTTTTTCGAGTTTCAAGAGCGTTTCCTGGCTGAGCGTGCTCAGCTCCTCTTCGGACCATCCGCCGGGGTTATCGAGCACGAAACGACTCGACTCGCGATAGAGCTCTTCTTCCTCGAAGAGCTCTGCAATACGCATGGCTTTGATAGGCTTGCCGGCCGCGTGAGTGAGGAGGAAGGTCAGACACTCTTGCTGAAGCGCTGGAACACAGAGCTTATGTGAGATGTTCATAAGGCCCTCGACGTTATTCCAGGAGATGTTACATTGGAGACTGCACGGTGTTTAGACTCTCGTGCACACGATCCACATCGAACGACGTACTGTGGATAGACGAATTTGAGGAAATCATGAAAGATGGAGGCCTTTTCTTCTTTGAGGACAATGACAGCGTCCTGTTCGTGTGTACGACGGCGTTTTTTCACAGTGGCAAGGGTGTTCTGAGATCCTGAACGGTCCCCATTGTATTTACCCTTGAACTCGTGCTTGGCGTCTCCAGAGCCCTGAAGCTTGGTCAGACTTGCTCCCCGAGCGCGTGCTTTACACTCGTTTATCGGGTTCGTGGATCCAAGCTGTTCGGGTTCGCTCTCACTCGTTTCGCTTTCACTTGTGGGAGGGTTCTCGATCTCCACGGGAGATGAGCAGTCGGACGCGGTATCACTGGCGCTATCATGGAGATCATCTTCAGGGGTAAAGGACATGGCGGCGGGCACGTCAGGATTAGATTTTCTTCCCGGGACGGAGGGTGGCTGGGAAATGGTGATGACAGAGGACATTGATGGCGGACGACCGGTCTCGAGCCAACCGCCACTCAAGGCAGCCTCGAAGAATGGAGAAGCGAAGAACAAAACCTCCTTGTGTGCCCTAATACAAAGTAAGGTTAGCGCGCTTCCCATGTGGCACCCTGCAGGGAGTGGCAGAGTGTAAGAGGGGTTACCCACCAGAACGTGGTGCTCTCGACGACAATTTTGACGGTGCCTGGAAATCTTCCGTTGCGGCGAGTGAAGGTATCGTCAATTTCTATGGCTTGATCAGACTCGTACAAGTTCAGTTCGGTGACGAGGTCATCGTTGTCGCATTCCTCGAATTGCCATGGGGGAGAACCAGAGGAGCGGAATATGCCTGCTGCGGCTGCGTGTGTTTCGGTGGGTGAGCTGAGGGATGCGGATGGGTTATTGTGTCCGCGCGAATTGCGAGCGATGAGAATATGGGAGGGATTGGTGCTCATCATGGGGTTATCCACCCAAGCTCTGAGAGCGTCGGAGTGAGTGATGACAACAGCACACCGCTTGGACCCTTGTTCACACCACCACCGCTCGTACGGCGTCTGGTGTCAATCGTATCTGCCATCAACCCTACAATCACCCCTGGTCTTGGCCATCAGTGCGAATGGTCCTTTGGTCACCTCGGCTTCTGCACTTCCTTCGCTTCGGAGCCGTTCAAGATTCATGCACAGGATTAGTTGGAAAGCAACAGCCTGCCTATTGACACAATACAACCAGGTCGGTGTTGACTGCACTGGATCCGAATCCAGCCGACCTCTTCCTCTGCCGCATGGACTGTCCACCCCAGCTGTATCCCCGCCGCCTGATCCAGTCTCGATGGACGCCACCGTCTGTTCCACCTGAAACAATCGATGACAGCTCTTTCACGATGTCGCGGTTCCGTTCCGTTTTCACAGATCGAATCGTGACATCGGAGATCCGCAGTCAGATTTCCCAATCTATTGTTCGGACTATACATAACCGAGTATGGCCTTGTAGTGTAGCGGTTATCACTTGGGATTCTGATTATATATCTTCCCAAGACCCAGGTTCGATTCCTGGCAAGGCCTGACGTTCCCGCTACCTTGGTAGTAGGGATACATTTTCTTTTGGTTGGTCAGTGACTTGAGCAGCGGAAAACTTCGCGAGCTCGGGGCTAACCCTACTAAAAATTTTGTGCTCTTCTTTCGCCTTGTAGCTGCGTCAAACTACATATACACGAACAGGCGAAACCAAGCTCAAGATAGCCCTCGATCCGATTTACTGAGCTTGTAGGATGGACCCGCAAGCTGTACGGGACTCGTACCGACTCGGGGTCACCAGTCACCCCCTGACAACTAATATAAGCTCATCAGATCGAGCGGCCAATGGGGGCAAACCAGTGTTCTGAACTAATGCTCCGATCTTGATTCTTAGAATGTACAGTGCCTCGTCAGGAGCAACGCTGACTTCGGGATTTGGGCGTTCACTTTACTTTTGGCCTTCTAGAAGTAGGTACGCGCTATCTTCGGGGTTTTGACACTTGACCAACATTGGAACTATAAGGCCAAGGCAACCCCTTCTCCCGTGTTCTTAGGTTCGGTTTTCCACGTGCAAATAATCCTCCCCAGTGGTTTGAGGATGTGAAACCAACCCTGACAAGTTCAGAGGTATTCACGGGGGCGTGGGGGAATCCTTGGACAAGGCAACATCCTGGGATATTCCTCGGCTCCTGGGGACTTGCGAACGGATGAACCGCTTGTATGTGACGTATAGTCCAAGCTGGACAGCCTGCTTGAGGAGACACCATGGAATACTGGAATTGAGAATATGCTGGTATATTTCAGGATTATTGGATATGAAAGATACAGTCGTGAGTCACAACTTTGCCTTGGGCCTTCGCCCATGCCTGACGTCAACACCCTCTTCCTGCTTCATCACATCCTCGAAATTCCTGTACTTGTAGTATAGCCTGAATGACTCTGGGTTTGCAACTGTCCCGCTCGGAACAACATCTACACCTGAGACGATTTGCTTCACCGCAATTTCGATCTTCTTGCCGTTGACTGTGTACTATCGGAAAGCAAAAAAAAAAGGGTTAGTTTCACTATGTCGGTCAGGAACATGTTTACCCACAGGTATATCTTCCACTTCGAATATTCCTGCAGGCTCGTGCCTCCTGCTCAGGCCCTCCCGAATCACGCGTCTAATCCTCCCTCTCAACTCCTTCCCTAGTGTTCCATTGTGTCCCTCCTTCATCTTCAAAAATAGGAGCACTCTTTCGTCATCCTCACCTGCCCTCCGCTGCCCCACGCACAGAGCATCCTCTATGGCTTCCAGCCCCGCAGTTTCCCCGTTGACAAGCTTATAAATCTCAGCGCTTCCAAACCGCACACCGCTGGGATTAAGAACTCCATCGCTTCGCCCTAGGAAGACGAACCCGCCAGTGGTAGGGTTACGGACGACAAAATCACCTTGGCGCCACACTGGAGTACCATCACGCCCAGGTGGAAAAGAGCGGAAATAGGCTGAGAGGAATTTGTCATGTGTAGGAGTATCGTTCAGGAAGCACAAAGGAATCGATGGATGTGGGCGAGTGATGACGAGTTCTCCGGGTGTGCAAGAACTGACAGGGATGGCTTGACCAGATGGAGAATAGATGGAGACTGCCATGCCGAGGGATGGGCCTTGAAGTTCTGTTTCCAGGTATCATCAAAGTGGATAATTCAACACGGAAAGGCAATTACCACCGGCATAAAGAGGGAATGACAGCACGGATGATACGACTGTATCACTCATTGAGATCAGCGTCTGTCTCAACAATAGCAAGGCTTGGAAACCAACAAGAACAAAACACATCTGTACCTCCACTCGAGCTGCCAATATGCAAATTCCCACCGAAAGCTTTCTGAGCCCAGGTCATGAGTTGAGCTGTCAATACCGCGCCCGTCACCGTTATTTCGCGAAGGCCGGCGAAGGGCGTGGATGATGATGCAACGGAGAGTGGATCAATATTGCGCGCTCGCAGCTCTGAGAGGAAACGGGGCGAGGTACCAAGGACTGTTACCCTACACGATTGAAAGTAACAAGTCTGAGCGAAGAGATAGAGCAAAGATGTCTTACCCCGTCCAATCGATGAACTTCAGGTATTCTCTCACATCAGGGTAGAACGGAGAGCCTTCGTATAATACGATGTGTGCTCCACACGCAAGACCTGAGAGCATGTATGGCCACATCATCCATGCAGTCTGTGATTCAGGTGAGATCACAAATCTTCAATCAAGGAGTTTACGCACAGTGGTATACTGAAAGTATACGTCAGTCGGTAATATCCCAAGGCCAATGCCGCGATCCTTCTTGCTGTTCATGAGTGCACCCTACGAAACGCCACGAAATACATTCTAAACACCAAGTCGAAATCAGTAAAATCCAAACTCACCCCAGCAGCATGCACAATGCATTTCGGGGGACCACTGGTTCCCGAAGAATACAGTATATACAAAGGATGATCAAAGGGGAGCTGTTCAAATGTCAATGGGTAGCCTACAGCTGCAGATGACGAGATCAGGAATGCATCGACAGTAAGGCTATTCAAACACGGGAACGGTTAAGGAATTCAAAAGATCACAAGTCCTCTGGAAACATAGGACCCACCAGTTAGGGACTAGCATCAGGTCGCCGGTCTTCTCGCTTCTCAGCACGACGACTTTTTCTAGTCCGTATCCGCCGATCCTCAAGTCCCTCTCCACGTCTGCAATCTTGTGGGTGATGTTGATGGTCTTTCCGGCGTAGACTGTCTCGGAGGAAGCGAAAATGATCTTTGGACGAATTTGACGGTATCTGTCAAGGATCCCAGAAGTACCCATTTCTGTTGCCGTACTGGAGAATATAGCACCTATGGAGGCGGCGGCGAGAGCTATCACGACGCCGGTAACAGAGTTCGTGATGATAGCTGCTCGCGATGAATATACCCATTGCAAAGTCGAGAGCTCAAATCATTATCATTCGATATGGAACAGCAGCTGGCTGAGCGTACCAGCAACCCTATCGCCAACGCGTACTCCGGCGCTCTTCATACCAGCAGCCATGACGCGCACCAATTCTCTTAGCTCATGGAAGGTGTATTGCTTGACACCACTGAATTGTGCCTTACCGGCTCCATCAGGGATGAGATCGTACTCATAGGCTGCTGTAATAGCAATGGAAGAGTTATCCTTCCAGAGTAGGTTCTCTGCATAGTTGAGACGCGTGCCGGGGAACCAAGATGGGCGTTCAGGGATAGTGCCAGGTACAATTATCTTTCATGAAGAGTCTCAGAACGCTGCTCCTGGAGGTAGAGCTTAGCGAGGGTATCGCACCTGGTCCGGCCGAGGTGGAACGGAAGCTATGATACCCATGAAATCCCACAAATCAAGCCAGAAGGTGTAAGTAGACACCGAGTAGGCATGGAGATCATCGTAGTCCCCTGCAACACGGCTTCAGCTCACTGGATAACTAGTCACCTCGGGGGAAAGAATGCAAGAGTAGACGCACTTAGCTTCAATCCTCGCTTCATGTTGATTTCCCTCCTCAGCCTCTCGCAGATTGCATGGCCAGGGTGCACAGGTGTCCAAAGCAGTTTAGATTCATCAAAGTTATATGCCGCAGAAGACGCCATTGGATTCCTAGCGACTCAGATGCAACTTACTATCAGTTCAGACAAGTTTGGCCGAGGCGGTCACGAAGAGAATCCCACGACAGCGCGTAGTACCCCGGAGGAATTATAAGTATAACCGAACAAATGAAATCGTCGCGGGCCGGACTCTTGCACCGAGTCGAAATTAGTACAAGGCATAACGGCAATCAACGAGACGCACACCAGAACCCAGCCTCTTCGTCCTCTCCATGGAATTTGATTTACTTAGCGTATCTTCCATTGAATAAGGTGTCATGTACCCACGATTTCTTCAAGAAATCGAGTCGTGGCCACAGCTTCTGCCCTGTCATGACGGTGAGTGCATTCTTGAAAGTGGCACCATGATCCCAGGCGGTTTAATAGAGCAATCTTCAACGCATCACTGGGGCGAGTTTCCAACCATTCTACTCCAGTATTGGGCGAAAATCTTGCTCTGAGATCCACGATTCTCGTGTCTTTCGATGTTGAGCCATTCCTACTGACCTCTTCGGCCACGACACGGTGGTGTCGTTCGCATGGGCGGCTTCTCTTATCACTCTTTTCTCCCCACAGAGCTTGTCCTCCGTTGGAATATATTGGTCTCTCCTTGTTTTGCAGGCATGTTGAAGCGAGATGACCCTTACCCGAGCAAATGAAACATGAGGAGAACGGGAGGGGGTTGAGAGGATCTTCTGCTTTCTTGCAACGAGACAACGTATGTTTCGTCGAACCACATCTGTCCATTGTTTAGTGAGAGAAGACTTGAGAAGGAAAGTACGAACCTGTGGCACATCCCGACTGTGGTGTGGATGCCTTCGCCTTCTCCGAGTCTATCGACGGCTTGCCTCATAGACAGGTCTGGTCACCAGACTACCCGGGACAGTCCTTGGCAGTATTGCCCTTTTCGCGACACTATCATCTCTGGAGTCAACTTTCCTCGGCACCGCACCTGTTGTAGCCACTGATTGCGATATCATTAGGCGGGGACAATCAACCTTACACAGCGAAGGAAAAAATACGATGCCAACTTTCTGTTCCTCCGCGTTTTTTTTATTATCTTGAGAAGTTCTTCTATCCACTGGCAGACGGCGGTCCCAGATCTCTTTTCCTTTTTCCTTTTCCTTTCACGCCCGTCTTTCTTTCTTCCTTGATACCACCTGGCATTTGTTCATCACCACCATCTGTCCTTGCTCCTTTGTCCTCTTCCGTTTTTTCTTGGGATCCACACAGTCACCTTGACCTCCATCCGGAATGCTTCCTTTCGACGCAGGGTACCGTGTTCGTTGGATGTCGTTAGCTCGGTTGTGAAACCTGCTTCCAAGTATAGTACTCCTCGGGGTCGGGTTGACTCGGGTCGGTCAGTCCAGCAGGGGGACATAACTCCATCGGATGGTCCGTATGCTCACATCTCAGACTATATTCCAGACAGTTGCGGTCGAGCTTCCTAACACGCACGTGTCTGCGTCAACACCTAGTACACCTACACTCCCGAGCCAGAAGTTTCCGAGAGCGAGTTGCATGCCCCTAACCATACGACTCTCTCGACTTCGGTCTTCGGATCCCCCAGGTGCTACCCTTCCTCCGATTCGTCGAGAAGTCTCGGCGGGATATAAATGCTTTTCTGCCAGATCGCAGCACTTGGTACCACACGTCTAGAGCCCGATCATCCTGAGTGGGAAGGCTCGTTGGCGAGTTTGTTCGGGTTCTTGGAAACAACAAGACGAGACTCGTTGGAGATCGGTCCCCCAATATCGTCCTTGCTGCCTTCCAAGGAACCCACGTCGGCTCTCATACTCTCAGTTCACTGTTGAAGTATATCCTTGAGCTCCCACTTTCTGGACTCGATTTCAGAAAAGTCAAGTGGGCCGCGTTCCCAGTCAACGCTGCATCTAACAACCTCGCCAAACGAATGAGATTCAAGCCAGAAGGTGTGCTAAGATGGAAATACGCGCCGCCATGATCGAGAGATACCAAATATCAGGGAAGGAAGCGATGACAGGTGACGCAGGAAATGGTTTACTAGGTAGAGACATTAATGAGTGGCATTGTGCTGGAGGAAAATGGAAGGAATCTTGTGGGACGCGCCTTCGCAAGGGCAGCATAGCTATTCAAAGGGTGCCTACCGGGTTATCCACTGAAGGCTGTTCTTAGAAACCACAACTCGATGTCGGTCCCATTACCGAGGAGCTGCTGAGAGGACAGAAGAGTTTACAACGAGCTCGAAAATGCGTCCATTGTTCGTACACGCCAATCCTACAACTTTGAAACTACTATAAGTGAAACTATCAATGGGGAAGGTGCGAAGGACTATCATCTCACCTGTGACTATTCATCTAGCTTCCAATTATTCTCCTTCACCAACTTCTCTCGCTCGAGTAGATATTTCCCTTGTAAAGAACTTCATTACATGTTGAACTAGGATACTCGTGATGTTCACCTTCTTTGTATTTCTGGGAATGGTCAGAAGCCCTGTGGTAGTACCAGCCGATACGGTCATTACAACCAAGACAAAACACGTCAGCGACTGTGTGTACGCCAGTTCTGGGCATGTCGATGAGTTCCTGATCATGTGCAGAATAAGCGAGTATTACAGAAGTGGTCGATCCTCTCTTTTCCCCAGCTTCACATTGACGGCGGTGTGCATGAGGCTAAAGAGAATCAGATCTCAGACATGAACCATCGTAATATTCCGTTGTGCGCAGACGACACACAATCCTCGCCCCTCCCTTCCGGAGAAGGATTTGCTGATCAACTCGTCTTGAAGTGCCTGTCAATTACAGTGTGATCAGCGTCGCGCCATCAGGGGTTCGGTGACGGTGCGTACAAGTACAGCAGAGCAATTTGCGCAGATAAATCTAGGATGATCATGAAATGTCGAGATGGCTTGATTCTTCGTGTTGTCAGTCGGCTCTGCCATCGGAGGTTGTTGAGAGGCGTGAGCAAGAGGCGGCTGAGGTGATGCTCCAGTGTGAACGAGAGCAAATGAGACTACGAAGTCGCCAAAGGAGGTCATATCTTGAACATGGAAGTCGTAACCAAAGAGCTGGACTGACCCCTTCCTTGGCGAAAACCCGGACTCAGCTATTGACCGATTCAAGCTTCGAGGGTCATCGAACTCGGAGTCGTTTGACAAGTTCTTGCGCTGAGTTGTCCCGATTAGGCTCGCAGGTTAGTGCAAGTTGCCAGGTCAGCCTAAACTTCATTACACCGTGTCACGCGCAAACGACTTCAGATTGTTCCTCGACGTTCTCCTCTTCGTCAACTGATGCAAAGACGCCATACGGATGCGGAACTGCCTCAAGAATTGGTTCTAGCGATACAACGCGTCCTCGAGCTTAACCCAGGGCAGAACGACGATCCTCTCGATGACCTTTCAAACAATTTCAGTCCTGTGGACGTTCTGAATCAGCTCTTCCCGGATGGTGTGTAATTTTGTGTATTTCATGTCTCCTTCATGACTTGGGTCGTCACAGAGGCTTCATTGGCGCGCTTGGACGTTGTTCAGGTGAAGCTCGCCCAGGATGAGCGCCAGCTTCAGGCCGAAATCGACGCACTCCAGGAAGCGCTTAAGCGGGATCAAGACCCAGGCAGGATGCAGCTCATTCAAGAGATGATATTCGTATAGGTCTCTTTACTCTGGATATACATTGATTGTTTAAACCTCTGCAGGATCTCCTCGGGCAAATGTCGCGCATACGCGAAAAGGCGTCGGAATCAGAAGCCGTAGTGCGGAATATCACAAAGGATATACAAGCTCTAGATCTTGCGAAAAAGAATCTCGTTCTGAGCATGACGACGCTGAAGCGACTGCAAATGCTTGGTGAGCAGTCTAGGGTAGGTCCTTTACTACAAATGATTCACATCTTTGCTTGTTCGCAGTTAATGCTCTCACCCAACTGGAGGACCAAGTGAAGGAGAAGAGGTACGCGGAGGTCGCCCATTCGTTGGCTGTTGGTGAATTCCAGACTCTCGCCGTCGAAGTCATTGACATTATCTCTCAGGCTGTGAAACAGCTTTCTGCCTCGTTCAAGTCTTTCACCTCTGTCCATCTCATCGTGCAAGTTTGGAAGCGAATTCAACAGATCCAAGGGGAAATCAGAAGTCAGCTTGACGCCGAATTCGATTCATTGTGTGTCCATGTCACTAAATTATGGCTTAAACTCCCTGAAAACATATACCGTAGCTTCCTCCAAGACCTTTCTAAACCGTTCAAGACCACTCAGATCACGGATGCATGTGCTGTCATTGACGTACTTGGTCTAGATGTGCGCACTCAACTGATCGAGCGGTATGTGGCGCTCGAGCTCAAAGAGTACCGTCGCATCTTCCGAGCGAGTGATGAAGCGGGTCATCTTGACAATATTGCGAGAAGATTCGCTTGGTTCAGGCGGTTGTTAAATTCTCATGAAATAGAGATCGGTAGGGTGTTCCCTGCTGAGTGGCGGGTTGGCTGGTGGCTTTTTTCCAAGTTCGTGTCAATAACAAGGTGAAGGCAAGGTTAAATGGCACTCCTACAGTTGATCGTAATACACTCCTGTATTCCAGGGACGATCTTTCAACACTGTTGTCAAAAGCCGGCCAATCGCTCACTGTTAAAATACTCCTTGAGGCACTTCAGCAAACAACAGAATTTGAGTTGTCCATGGCAAAGAAATGGGCTACGCCTGTTTGTGTCCCATCTATGAGCTATGAAGGCTTTTGCTGAGCGCTTTTTACAGGTGGACGAGATTCTGAAGACTGCATCACCTCCTACGGCGCAGATTCAATCCATGTCCTCCGCGTTTGAACCTCATCTCGGTGTATTTGTCGACGCCCAAGACAAGTAAGTTTTTCCTCTAACATTTACATCCCGCTGTTACACTCGACATCCCATTTGTTAGAGCACTTGCCGACATGTTGGCTCCGCACCGTGGCTCCAAGGCTCGCAGCTCAGTCGATACGACATCGAAGCCTTCCACTACTACGTCAACGCCTCGAGCTTCTCTCTCCACTCCTGACGAGCCCGAACCAGCGCCGAATGTACTTCCCTCGTCAACGGAGCTCTTCTATTTCTACGCTCAGAGTTTGGATCAGTGTGCCAAACTGTCGACTGGTCAAGCGCTCTTTGATTTGTGTGGGGTACAGAAGAAATGGCTGAAAATTTATGCTGGTCCGTCCATCGTTCGTTCGGCCTTTCCGTGGTACTGACTTATCGCTTAGAGGATGTACTGTCTCTGAAGCTAAAGCGGTGAGCAAGAGTCACGAGCACTAGGAATGGACAATGCTGATTTAGTGGTTGAGTTAGACCCCAGACTCAATCACGGAAGTCAATGGACTCGAGATTTGACAAGGTCGAACTCCAACAAGCGTGTCTACTCATCAACACCGCAGATTACTGTCAAACCACTGCAGCAGAGGCATGTCTCCGTCTGCCCATAAACCGAACCGAAAGCTAATACACTATAGCTGGAGGAGAAGATCAAGGAGAAACTGAATGAGAAGTTCAAAGAAAAAGTCAAGTTGCAGGCTGAAAGAGATCTTTTCATGAGGTTTGCAACTCCAATGATCTCTGCAGTCCCATTGATTGATTTGTCGTCAGCGTCATTTCTGCGGCGATCAACATACAGCTACGCGAGCTTGAATTAGCTTGCGATGGTGCACTCAATACGATGTCACGGGTCAATTGGGGCGCGATGAGTCATGTTACCGGTCACTCGCCATTCATGGGCGACATTACACAGGCAACCGAACAGGTGACCGAATTACTCAAGCCTTTGGTGGAACAAAAGAAATATTTGAGGAATTTCCTTGATAAAGCTTCCAGGTTGGTATTAAAATGATTTTCCGGGAATGAGCTAGTGACATAGTAACATCACCGTAGTCTTCTTTTGATGCGTTTCACAAATGCTCTCGTGAAGAGCCGGCCACTCAGAGAGATTGGGGCGGAACAGGTTTGTGCTATTTCAACCTCAATAACATCCTAATGAGGATACGGCACAGCTACTTATCGATCTTGGGGTTTTCAAATCATGTCTCTTAAAGTTGCCAGGAGAAGCGCTCTCCACACCCAGGTACACAGCACCCCTTTTTTTAGTTACCCTGTGGCATGAGAGGCTAATTGATCGCATATAGTTACACTCGTAGCCTAACAAAAATCACCACGCGATTGGAGGCACTGCTCAAGGTCATCATCACCCCCGTCGTAAGTCGTACTAATCTCTCATAATAATACTGATGCTCAGATTGGTTGATCCAGGACCCCC
>JBBPLK010000016.1:101591-160818 GCA_038089735.1 Exsudoporus frostii
CCCCCCGGAAGGCTTCATATTAAATTACACACTCGTCATTGGCGATGCTTCCTTCTCCAATTTCCAAAAGGTCAGTCTCCATTTGTGTACGTACCCAAGGAACCGCAGTCACCTATTCTTCTTATCGTCAGATTCTCGACCTGAAGGGGACCCCCAAAATGGAGCAGAACAGCCTCCTTGACTCATTTCTCACTATCACGAGTACGAAGACGGACCTTGAAAGTACATCATTCCTCTCGTCCCTAGACATGGATCCCCCGACCAGTTTGGCAGTCGGCAGCCCAGCTACTAGCCGTATCGCACTTCCACTGTCTTCGACTTCCGCTGCGGAGAGCGTGTTCAGCGCTTTGACGTCTCCCCCGCTGAGTGGGCCACCCACTGGGTCGAGTAATGATGGTAGCGCCAAAGGGTATGAACTCGGACAAAAACGGGAGGTCTTCTCTGATATCAGGAGATTTGTCACCTTTGGGTTACGGAGAGATGCGCCGCCACCATCATAGACATATACGGCATTGACAACGACATATATTTATCCCCTGGACTGTGTCGCAGTTAGTGTTTATGCGATGACTTGTATTTCTCGCCACCATCAATATTTTGTGTCCAGTCAGGTTATGACGTGTCGTGCAGACGCCACCGGTTACTTGTTAGAAATGCGTTGAGTGGTACAAGTGTAGACATGCGAAAAAACGAACGGGCGACGCAGATAACCAATCCCTAACATGACCCAACCGTGCACGAACCAAATGAAGCAAAAAAAACGGTATGGGGTATATCGTGCAACGCCAAGAACCGAGAGAAGATAGCGATTTCAAGGAGTGAAAATGAGGCTGTGAATGCCATGTGTCCAAGAAAGCAACAAGATGGACATCAGATGTTCGCATCGGTCAACGTCGGCCTCGTATGTTATTGCGCCCGCCTTGCATTGGTAGTTGAGGAGCTGCGGAACCTCGAACGGATCCCCCCGTAGACGGTCGCGGTCTTGGTCCCAAGAGTGAGCCAACGCGGGACGGTGGGGCGAGATGTGTGGGCGCAGTCTCCGGTCGTCCGGCACGCAGCATGCTGTCATTCGATGTCAATGAGAGGGGATTGAGTGGTGACACCGTCGGTAACCCAAGTACACGTTGTACGATGTAAGGTGGCGGTGGTGAATAATATATCGGTGTGTTCGCTTGAGAGCCATCAAGATGAGGTAGTGGAGGATGCGGAGGAAGACCGGAAGAGGCACTGGCCCGTTGGGAGTCGAGACCCGCGTAGTCAGAGTAACTGTGCCTAAAGTGAATGTCGGAAACAGAAAAGGGAACACTCTCGGTGGGAGAATCGGCGGGATCGAGTGCGAATTCGGGTGGCGCGGTTTCAGGAATCTGTGAGTGCTGGTCTGGTTGAGAGGGTGGAGTGTGCGGGGATGGTGGTGGTGGTGGTGGTGGTGGTGTGATGTGGCGTTCAGGAACATGGACAGAGGGATGGGCTATGTGTGCGGATGGGGGGATCGTTATGGGGAATGGGAAAGCTGAAGATGTTTGAGTGTGCGTTGTTGGAGCAGACGGAACTGTGTGAGAACCCGAGTTGTCTGAAGGGTGAGAACCACCAGATGCAGTTGAGGGTGCATCTGGTTTCGGAACCAATGTGTCATCCCACGAACGCTCTATCCTTACCATCCTGATAGAATGGTTCTCGCTCCCTACAGCAGCCTCCCTGGTGCCATGACCAAGTTCCGCAGGTGTAGAACTGAGGGTAGTAGTCTTCGAATCCCGTCCTAAAGAGGCATGCGAAGAAGTGAGATCTAGGAAAGAATATGTTCCCGAACCAGGCGCTGTCTCGCTCGGTGGCTTAGCAGAACCAAATTGGTGCATTACCACGGGTACGGACTCGGGCTTTGAGAAACTTAACGTCTCTTGTCTGTCCGCGTCGTAGCTTTGTCTGCCATCGTCCCGATGTGCTCTCCGATAGAGTTTAGCGCATACTTTGGACCATGCGCTGTTGCTGCTCCCACTACCAGAATCGCGATTATTCTTGCGGCCCCCAAAAATGGCAGCCACATCCACCCTAAACGGGCTTGGCTCTGGTACTTGAAGAAACTCCGGTTGCTTGTTTTCGCGTGACTGTCTGGTGCCGTCCGGAGCATCGATGCTGAGCTTCGACGGCTTTGCACCATCATCAAAGGCTGCAAGGGCCTCAGAGATTCTTGGGCTCAACGAAAGGGTGGCGGCGAGCGTTTCGTCTTGACGCGAAGTGAGCGTCTTGACATCAGCCTCATCGTCATCGTCATCGTCAACGGGTCCCACCCGCTCCACCCGCAGCTCAGGGAGCAAGATCCCAGGTGTCTGTTTGTAGCAGCTGTCATATTTGAAAGAAGGGAGAGTGCGTGCGACGGGATTGCACCACCCAGGGGCCAGCTTTTCCGATTCTGGAGCGTGAGCTAGGACCGGAAAAACTTCAGTCAGGGAGGTTATAAAAAACTGTTTTTCGTCGCGATCAAACTGGGGTGTCATTGGGTAGGATTCTGTCTGTGCACCGATACCGTTGCGTGACATTCCACTGGAGCCGCTTCCCATCTTGTTCTTGCGGTAAGCAAATGGGAACTCGCGACGCAACCCGAGGCCAAAGCCGTAGCCCTTGCTGGTGCTAAGACTCGTGGACTCCAACTCTTCACCGGAAGGCGCGCTTATATTAGCGACTCGTTCGACATCGGTATGGCCGTTCTCGTTAGATCGCCCTCTTCCCCCTCGCAGGAAGGTGGGCTGATTGACGGCGCTTTGACGAGCCTTCCGCCGTACACAGCAGGCGTAATAGAAGATGCCCACAATGACCAAGAACAGAACAGCAGCCAGCACGATTGCGGCAATAGTTCCTGCAGGGAGCGTATTGCTGCTGCTGGACGAACTCGTGGGACTCCTTCACGACATACGAATCAGCTCCAGTTTCTTTTCTTTTCGAAACCAAGGAAATGACATACGTTGTGCTGTTTCCGAAGGAAATCACGTTCACACCACCTGCTTGCAAAGCAAGGGTGCAATTTTCTTGGTTAATCACCGCAATATGATGTAGCGTATCCTGTGAGAGATTCGTCGCGTAGAATAACAAGCTGCCCGAGTTATTATATGAGGAAAGGGCGGATAAACTGGTGGTGGTATTATCAAGGGTCACTGTGAAATTTCCGGAGTACGAGGAAGTGAGCCCGTAAATCATGATTGCAGTGCCTATAACAAGGAGAGGTCTGTCACAGCTGATTGACGAGGAAATTGACTACTTGCCTAGAAATGTGGTTTCTGCGCGGTCCCCCGCAGAATTCGACACATGCATGGAATTTCCGGTACTATCTGCTACATAGCTCCACATGCCCGTGAACGCAATATCAGAATCGGGAACCACCTGGGAAGTAGCTGTGGTGCTATTCAAATCGATTGTCATTAATGATGTCCACCCGACCGCTTCGCTTCCCGAATAAGGCCGATTGCTGCCAAGGGACACTCACTTGACAAATGCTGCAGGGGGGGGGTATGTGATGCGTGCCTGATTAAAGGATAGAAAAGCATCAGGAGACGTTGCGTTCGTGATTACAGTCGTGAGCAACAGCGAGTGGTTCGTGTTTTCTAGATCGTTAAACGAAGCAAGGATAGTGTTTGCGGGGTCGGCGGAGTAAGTAGACGGCATCCCATCCAGAGAGATATTGTAGAGTGCATCGCCAACAGAACCTATGAGGTCAATGCCTGTGCCTGTGTCGCGAATAGCGCGCGAGTGAAGCAATCGGACTTCGCTGGGAGAGTACACATACCATTCCAATTGACCAAGAGGCTCGCGCCATTGAGAGAGGTATAATGACCACTGGTACCCACGCCGATCTGGCCAGGACCTGTGGCAGCGCCGGAACCCGTGTACAAGAGCTGCCAGCCAGCTGTGACATTGTAGCTGGGCTCGAGGTTCACGAGGGGAAAGTAGGCGATCTCAGGGGAGTCATCGTCGACGTCGAACTGATAGAGGCTCGCTGCCATTCATCCAGCGCTGGCAAACTACGTGGGGGATGTGAGGAAAGGAGGAGGGCGACCGAAGTAGAAAAATAAAGAGACGCTCGGGCTGCCAAGTCGACCGCCTCGAGGTAGTGTCGTGTCGGAAATAGCTCGCGAAGTCGACGGAAGCCATGGGTAGCATAAATGGATTACCAGACGGTCATCATTAACCTGGGATCTGCCCAAGTCAACACGAGCACTTGTCTCCATATCAACACCCGCCCTGCTCTTATCAGTCAGTCAGCGCAGATCTGGCACGACGCCGAGACACGGACCTTTATTGGCAGACCGTCGAGCTGGTCTGTCACAAACCAGTGCAGGCTGTCCCACGGCTACATGGACACAGACAGGCTGCCTCCCCCTGGAACGCAGCCCTTCCTGCCCTCGCTGCTGAACCACGTCCGCTTGGTTGCCCCCGGCTTTCCTCTGGAGCCCGTCATCGTTCAAGTATTGCTCCTGTGCATTATCTCTGGGAACAAGAACTTGATATTGCGCACACGGGACGAAGATGTCACCCTAGTCTCCAAACTCGCCGCGTTGGTACGTATCTGTTTCATTCTTCCGACACGCCAAGCCGCGCGGTTCCCCTACTTCGCGCCCAAGAACACACATGCGTTACATTAATGTTTCACTTCCAGGCCTTGAATACGATCTTTGGCTACAGCGCTCATAGGCTCAAGTGCCATTCCAATAGTGCAAATAAAACACCCTCCGAATTTCTTCGGTCTCTGTTCTTTGCCGTCACGACCATCACGCCGCCAACAGATAACAACCCAAGTGGCTCATCACACAAACATAGGCATAGGCGTGTTTCCAATTCACGTAGTTCAGTGGGCAAGTTGCCGATAGCACCGTCAATTTCCATCAGCACAGCACGTAGCAGGCGAACATCTATATCCCGCTCAACTTCCTATCCGAGCGAATCGAAACCATCGACTACCACCCTTGGACGTCCGCAGTTAGACTCAGAGGACGCCGATCTATACACATCTCCCAATGTAGAGGTTTACCCCCAGCGTCCCAGCTTTCATCCCGCTGGCGCGCAAACGGATGCACCTGTCCCGGCCCTGACTTCTAGCATTAGCACTCATTTCAGAAACGTGTCACGCGGGAGCACCGAGGCACTGAAATTGCCCTCTGCGGTGGTCGTATCAGGCCTCGAGCTAGCAACTCTTCCTTCTCAGAAAGCACTCCTGCGGACCCTTGTGGAACGAAAAATCATCGTGTCAGACGAGGGAGTATTTGGGCATGATCAAGATGGTTTGACTCTGGAACTGCCTGACGAGTTCTTCATGGTATACGTGTGTCGATCTGACCCACGGGAGAGACCTCCAATACACAAGAGTCTCGTATGCATCCCCTTTACAGAAATACCTTTCCCTCAGTGACCATTTCTTTCCACAGCTTGACAGGTTCGCAATGAGTTCCCCTGTAGAGGTCGGGACGCAGACCCGCTCGGCAATGCGCCAATTTCGGCCCCCTTCATCTCCGTCCGGAACACTTTCGTCACCACATGCCTCCGCGGCTTTCCCAACGATACATTCGTTGAGTTCTTTGCCTGGTCCGCCGACACCACCACAACTTCTGGTGTCTCCAGTGATCTCTTCCGCTCTCCTCCGACGACTCAAACACCTCTGTGCGACTCAGGCTCGCATAAGACCCCCGCTTAACATCTACCTCGCTGATTTATTCAGTGCCACACGACACTATGGGCCGTTGGATGCCATGATGCTTACGGTACGCGCGCGTCAAGATGCAGAAACCCTAGTATGTGCGAGCCGCGTACTCGGCGTAGACCGTACAGGTGCTGAGCTCATCAAAGAGTATGCTGAACAGTCCCGCGAGACAGCCAGCACCTCTACCTATCCTCATTCACTTCACAGCGTAGCAGGCGCATCTTCCGACGGGCTCATGGAAGAGTTTGATGTCCCGGAGACGCACGACCCACCCGGCGGTTCAAGCTTGCAGCACAGCCTGGCCAATCAATCAGAAGAACCAACAGAATTGGACGTATCGGAGGCGGATATAGCGAGGATGTTTCCGAGGGTGGTTTCACATCGGATTCGAGTCCGCGACTCACCATTCGATGAAGTATTGAGTAGCGCGGTTTGTGGGGCGACAAGTACCCACTGGCATGGTAACGAGTCCCAGGAAGGAGAAACGGTCCAATGGGAACGAGAGACGGTAAAGGACATCCTGGTACATATTTTGGCCGAGGTCTGAATGTCTGCTCGGGTCGGTGTTAACGTTGCTCATTCTAACCATCTAATAAACAATGAATGGAAAAATGTACTCCCAAGGCGACCGAGAATGGTGCAGGAACGTTAGATTTGTAGAGTTGCACGCAATAGTCCTTTGTTTGGATTAACCTTGGACTCGACGTCGGCCCAGAAACAATCATCAAGTATGACGAACGGTCCACCAACATCCCAAGCAGGGCCTTCGCAAGCGTCTGCGACGCTGTCCAGCATGTCGGAAACGGTTTCGCAGCAGCCATACTATAATTCTGTCCAACCAAACGCCCAGGCTGGACCCTCACAACCTCCACAACAACCCGTGCAATACACTCAAGCCCACCTTGCCCAACAAGCACAGTCCCAAGCCCAGACGCAAGGCCAGCAAAATGCAACCCAAGCCTACTACATGGGCTACCCACCCGCGGCCTGGCAGAACGCTTGGCAGCTCTCCGGATACCCCTACGCCACCTCTGGGAGTTCACCTTATCAGCAGACACACTACACGCAGCCTCCATACGCACAATACCGACAGTACCAGCCGCAACCGGCAGCCCGCCAGCGCAAGCCCCCTCCGAAGCCACGCACACCGACACCCGAGCCCGTATACAGACATTGGGACGAGGTCATACGCGCGTTCCTGAAGAAGGTGGGGTTGACGCAGGCCCTAAGAGGATTCGAGGATGACATGGTCGTCTTGAATGCGGAATGGGAGAGAAAGAGTGTCCCCGGGGCGATTGGTGATTTAGTACGCGATCTGATGGTGCGGAGAACACGCTTTTCTGGGCGCAAGTTCTTTTTTAGTTGACATTATTATTTTCACGGGCCAGACGTTGGGCAAATTCAAGGAAGGAGAAGAACCGAAGGAGCGCCCGCTCGAAGAACGAAAGCTTGACTGTGTTCATCTGAGTACTGGCGCCGAGCCTCAGTCCCAGTCTACAGTGAGCCTGAAAGTCCCCCTCCCTCGCTAATGTCATTCATTCGAAACGCGTTTTAAGATCACGAAAGCTATTTCACAGTTCCTTGCCCAAAATCGCGCAAAGAACGACGCGTCAAATCGCGCCGAGTTTCTTGAATCCTTGGCACAAAAGCGACGGCGACTCAACATCGATCCAGAGAGTACCGAACATATCCCATCGTGCGCAAGAACGGATGCGAAACCGCTGGACAGAGATTCCCAAATGAAATATGACATAGCAAAGAATGAGGATGGGCCTCTAAGGAGGACAGTGAAAGGTCTGGATGGAAAAGAAGCACAGGCGAAAGAGAAGCTGGGTGCTCTTACAGATGATACACCAAGCGAACTCCAACCTGCAGTAGACGAGAGGCTGAAGAACATTGAATCGCATGTTGCGGTACGCTACGGTAATGTCTCCCATTCCCTTCCAGAGCTACCTCCCTTGATGGTCCGCAAAAAGTTCCTGCACCACCACGTACATTGCTTGTGCGTCTGCAGTTTCTAGAAGACCATATCACACGATTAGAGAAAGAATATCCCCCATGGGCGGCGTTACACTTCAACCAACCCAACCGCGGTGTGAGTAGCTGTGGTGATACTTTTTCCTATTTGCTGATAACGTGTCTCAGTGGCCCCCGCCTCCGCGCCAAACCCCTATCATTGTTCCCTCACACCTCACCACGAAAGATGCGCCCTTCGAACGCAGTACGGCTTCTACTACCGTAGCTACCCCCCTTGGCGGCGCCGACGAAGCTGCTGGCGCACCAACCAAAGGAAAGAACAAGAACAAATCAAGTTTGCATCGTGCTGTTTTGGAGAAACTCGAGGTACAAAAAGCCATGAACGACCTTGCAGGGACCCAGAGGGCTGGATGAGACAGCTCACATAAAGTCAGCCTGTGATCTAGCGATCATTTTGTGTTCTTTGATGGTCATCAACCGGTACCGAGTGTTCCTGTGTTGAGTGCGTGGGTCCTGCGGGATTCCGGCTCCGTCCTTCTCCCATGTCGCCAAGTCTGCTATTACAATTGCGACATCTTCACAGGGGATCTTCATTGAATTTCACGGGCACAGGTTCTTCACGAATGGTTCGTCATACTTTTTATCACGCAACGTAGGCCCTGGACAGCGCCGGCCAATTGGATCTTCGGTAAGGGAACGCAAACGAAGGGACAAGAAAGGTACATTTGGTAACGAGCCTCCCCCCTCCGTGCCGTACACGCTCACAGTGCATCCCCCGTCATGCGGGCGCGATATCTGAAACGCGTACACAAGTTTGATGTGTGTACGATGAGATATCATCGGAAATTCTTGGATCACAATTACGGATACCGTCTTCCATTCTTCCTGTAGTCTTTTTTCGGGGCATATATACAGCTAAATTGAACGATTTTTGACCTAAACCATGGCAACATGTCGGGTTCGATGTTTGGACATTTGTCCACCCTGAGTGATTCAACGATGGCACATTTCTCCGCCGACCCAACGGATTCGGATGCGTATTGCACGCGGGTCTTGACGAAGGCGTACGCGTTCGACGTGGTGAGGTCGGAACACAAAGAGACGTCGACATGCTTCAGTGCACGACACGGTAGACCGTGTAGCGGATCGACTGTCTTTGGGGTGAGAAACTGGAATACCTCGTTCACGACTCCATAGACTGCTCTGATCTGTAACGTCTCAAGGTTGGGCGTGGAGGACAGGAGCGTTGGTAGGGTTGTTGGGCTCAGACTGCAATGGAAAATATCGAGTTCGACAAGAGAAGGACGGGAAGCGATATGAAGTAGAGTCTCGTCCGCCATCGTAGCAGTGGTGAACATGGCAAAACGCGTGATCGACGGCGCAACGATAGCACGTAGGAAACGGAAAGGGTTGGTCACGTCTAGACACTCGATGCTTTTGAGGTTGTCCATAGACGTGAGGTCATCATCTATGTTGAGGTCGACGTGCTCTAGTCTCGGCCCATTCAAGACGAATCTCTCGAGCGATGGATTGGCTGTAAACACTCGCATCGAAAAACGACCAATAGTTCCAGTGAGATGTAACTCCTCGAGCTGTTGAATCCGTTGCCACCATTCGTCCATCATATGAATGGTTCCGTCTAAGCGAAGGGTCCTGAGTTTCCAGTTGGGACCGGAAAGGCAACAAGATAGCTGGTCAGGGGACGTGAATCCAAGCAGAGTCAGTTCACTAAGCTTGGAGAACATATACGGGAGGGAGATATCGGAGAGCATCTGATGGAATTCAACAAATGCTTCGCCGTCAATGGAAAGGCTTGATAGATCGTCCCAGGATAAATCCCGGAGCTGGGCAAAAACGGAGGCTCTATCCAGCAGTGAAATGGAAACCGAGATGCGAACGATGCGGTTCTTGGCACGCTGTTTCCACAACTTTGCTTTTTGCAAAGGGTGTTTCCTGGATAACACGAGCGTTTGCCATGCAGACGGTGTGTTGACGAGAATTCGTCGCCAGTGTGCACAGACGTGAGAGAGCTTGACAACCCAAGTGTGATCCTCGTCGATCAGCGCGGTGAAGATCTCTACCAGAGTCTCCACTGGCAGTTTTCCCAAGAGGTATGAGGTCTGGGCAACCTGCGATAGCCGCTGCTTTTCGGCAGCCGCCTGCGCAGTGATGGCTTTCTCTCGCAGTTGCACCAGTTGGCTGCGCCGCTGGACATCCTCCGGTTGCAGACGACTCAAAGCATGGTCAGCCATCTTGACAGCAGAGCCATACTTCCCGAGCAGGTCGAAGAGACGCGCTGAACGAAAGTAACCATGCCATCGATCAGGGGCAAGGTCAATGACACGTTTTGAGTCAAGAAGGGCAGCCTTTAGATTGCCGAGTCTTTCGTACACCGCTGCGCGCGAATCGTAGATGATGAAAGTGCCGCTTTCCAGTTCTGCGGCCTGTTGGAACTTGGATTGAGGAATAACGGCAATGTATGAATGAGCTCTTACCCGGTTCATATGATTGAGTGCTCCCTCGAGGTCGCCACGCTTGAAACAGGCAACTCCGTGGTGGAAGATCGCTTGCCATGCCATGGATGTGCCAGTGTGGCACGCCAACAATGAGGCTCTAGAGGCGGAGCCTGATTCGTCGCGCGTCTTTACGTGGTTGTACAGCAACTTTAAAATCGCGCTTTTACCGCAGTGCTAGGGCAAGTCAGCTGTTCGGGTGACTGGTTCTATTCTTTGTAATTGTCTCACATCGCAAGGTAGGCATATCGAACTTTTAGGACACGTCCCTTTGTGCTTTTCTTACCTTTCATCGACAACTAGCAGCACCCATGAACATACGCAGAGTAGAGGTATGTTCCTGCACTTCAACATGCAGTAGCACTCACGGGCGCCAATCACCCATTGTTATTTGCATTGTCGGTCCTGACGCACGCCCAGCTCAACGATATTGTGAATGTCCTCACATGTAACCTTTGTAACATCCCAGAAAATTACTACATGCGGTATTGTGAGCATCTCTGTTGGCCCTGGCTGCGGCACCACCCCTTCAACTGATGACCAGGGACATGCATAATACTCACCTGGCCAGACTTGTCCTTTCTGGCTGAAGACGAGAGCGGGAAGGTAGTGGGATATATCCTGTCATCAATGTGCGTCATTCTTTTGTCAAGTGACTAGATCTGATCGGGGAAAAGCGAGCCTGAGGAGGATGGCGACTCTGATATACCAATTGGCCAGGTCAATTCGTTGGCCGTACTCAAACCATACAGAAGGCTTGGTCTCGCCCAAAAACTGATGGATCGAACCAGTGCGTGCTCCTTCTTTACGCTAGTCATCGTTGTAAACGTCGCAGGCCAACACGGTGATTCTAGAGGACGCCATGATGCGCGAGGACGTCGACATTGAATACATCCAGTTACACGTCCGAAAATCGAACAAGGCTGCACTTTCGTTGTATAGAAAGCTCGGTTACGTGTACATTCGCGATGATAAAAAGTACTGTACGTTTTTTTAATTACCTGCAGACTTGCTCTTCCATGTCACGCACGCCGTGCAGATGCCGATGAAGAGGATGCACACATAATGCGACTTCCTCTTTCAGAGTCGCAGGAGAGACCGAGGTCTGTATCTTACACTCACTTCAACACGTATTTCTGACATCCGGCACGTGGACGATGTAGTTGGAGTATTCAGAGACGCCCACGGAAAACATGGGTCGCAAACTTGTGGCATTTCATGCACGACAAACCACAGCAGTTCGCGTTGGCTCTTCTTCGAAGGAGAAATTCGCACCCATGACCATCGCCTTGCAAACTTTTCGTTACCTTTATCTATACCATCCATATTTCGTAGTGGCAACGGAAATGCGGGTCAGCACTCTATATCACTGCTTGTAAGTAATATGCCACGTTAGTTGTATGGCGTAAATAAAGCTAGACTTTGAAACGGCGCCGAGACCCATGATGTTGTCTGGGTCTACCGTGGCGTTGTTCGCCTGTAATCTTGACAATTTGGCTCCTACATGTCGGCCAGCGGTGTATCAAAATTAGTATGATCTGGGTAGAGGGGCGTTGGCAACATTGTTCTGGCCGACATTGATGCATGATGGCTTGCGCTTTCAGCGTGTCCGCACTCGTCCGTGCCGCATCCTGAAAGACCTGGTCGGAAGTGGGCGACAGCCATGCATAATAGATGATTGGTAACAAGAAACCTTCCGTGTGAGAGGCAGGTGTAGCCAAAGAGCGTTGGCAGGAAAGACTGCATCGTATGATATGAAAGTCCCAGATTCGAGAGTAAATTTTACGCCCCATTACCAGAGCGGATGGTCAGAGACTCGCCCTTAAAAATAATACAATGCACTCACGACAGTCTCGTCGACGACGGATTTGAGCAGGGTAAGCGAATAACTCGTCACAGAAATCGTGTTAAAGATGCCTCTGTGGAAAAGATCAGTACCACCGCACGAATTATAAAGTACAGTCACCGCGTCCCATAGGTCACATTCGAAGACGAAGCCTGCACAAACGATAGAAATGAACGAGTGGAAACATTTTTTGTAAGTGAGGGAATCGTCAACAACTCGTCAAAGACTCCACCATGTGGTGAAGGGTCATCGTAGAACATTAGCTCTGAGACGGCTGGCTAGAGCGCCAAGAGTCAACGCAATTAGTTTCGGAGAAATTCTTTTAAATGCACTCACTTGTCCAAACGAATAATTGTAAGTTGCGATTATGACAGTCTTATGTTCGCTAGGACATCCGCAGTGTAAGTAATCAGACCTCCCTCTACATTCCGCATCAGCAAGAACCTTTAAATAACGCTCAACATGGGAGCATTGCATACCCAGATTTGCATTTGTGGGAACTTGGTCAGTTGTAAACCTAGTTACGATACCCTGAAAGCCGTCGATAGCAGTACTTTCCAGCATACCAAATTATTGAGACATCCCTATGAATAGATAAATGAGGTTATCGTATCATACGCCGTTCGGGAGAAAGGCATGTACCTTAAGAACAGCTACACGAACATCTTCTGCTATGCCGGCTCAAACGAGCACGCTGCGAGCTGGTTACTCGATGATTCCCAGTGACTGATATCTTTCATAGTTTACCGATGCTGCGATGAACATCATTGTTGAGATTCTAGGGGGGAAGAAAAAAAAACGAATAAATATCGTAGACCGCTGACGTGGTGGAAGTTGAGGCTGGAATCTATTGACACACCTCCTTCGGTTAGAGATGGGGAAGTAGACCACCTGCACCACGATCAGTCGCTGATGTGAGCTCCCCAAGACTATAATACACAGGGGAGTTGAGTGAATCATACTCCCCGGAGAGGACAGAAAGGCTGACTTTTGTTTTATCGAATGTTGATATCGACTTTGCGAACAAAGAATGCTACGGATTGCCGGAGGCGGCAGGTGTAGCAACTGCGCAAATCATCCTAGGCAGTATAAGCATTGAAGGGACGGGTGCTAATCCGTTTGATCAGCTCATAGCTAAGACTTTGAAAGCTGTGGGAAATAAAATAAAGAAATCAGTAACCCAAGTTATTGAACCAGCTCAGCAAATAGTGCTGACCAGTTATATTGGAAAGGCGTTATAGGAAAGAGTTGCACGAGATACCGGGACTCAGATAGTGAGGGTCAAGCCCCTCGAGCAGCAGCAGGTCCATGGGTGATGATCGATGATTCATCCGACTCGGGTTCTACAACATCATTATTGTCGGTTAGGGACCTCTGCCACCATAGGGGCTCAAAGAAGAAACGGGCGCGATCTCGATGAGAGATAGAAAGAAATAGAAGACTCATTCTACCTACCAAGTATGATGGCTTGCCGCATATGATCGGTTTCTGACCGAGGGGGTATGTGGAAAGCTCGCTGGGTTGGGAAAGTATCCATCCTTTCACATTATCTGAGCGACAAAGCCCATTAATTTGACCCCTATCAATTGGAATTGCGCGACTTCTTCCTCGAAGTGTATAACAGCTGTTTCCTTGTGGATTTGAGGACAAGACAAAATCAAAAACTAAACAATCACCCTCAAGAGGGACGTCCAGCTTAGAGGCATATCCACATACGGAACATCCCTGTTGAAGATAGACTGGTCACCAAGCTTTGGAGTGGCTTCCAATATTGGATGTAATCCACGCTTTGGAAGGATAGGCTAAATCTTGAAAACTCATCTTGAGTGAGGTCATTGCGGCAGCCGAGGTAATAGAAATAGCTCACTCCGTCGAAGAGGTTAGGATTCGCCAGTGACATAAGGGCCCGCGAGCAAGCTACAGCCGGTGCCCACATTAGACCTCGTAGTCTCAAAAGAACGTGATTTCATTCACAATGCTGCTGAAGCCGATTGATTTTTAAGAGTGGAAATCGGCCGAGTCTGAGTAGAAAGCATCGTAGAACGGCAAAAATGGGTAAATCCGAGGGACTACCTTGGCCGCTAGGCCCGGAAAATAGGTTATGAGAAAGACACATGTAGCCCCCGGAGAAAGACCAGTGGAAATGAATACATCCCCAGGTCAGTGTCAGCGACTGCCCAGAGGTACATCATTCTATGATTCATGATGGGCGCATTCAGCGCTATGGTGATCTCACAAAATATGTAACCCACATTCACTCCTCAATCCAACAGGCAACGAGTCGGCGTGTCACAGTCCCGTGTAGTTTGGACCGAGTACTGACCAGAGGGAACATGCGACTCTGCGAGGCTTGCGCATCCGAGTCCATGTCCCACGGTACTGGCAAGGAGATTTAAAATGATCAGTCACTGACTTTTCGCGCACGTACATCGATAGAATCGTAGCCGCCATCCACGCTTCCGAGTCAGTCATCGATCGGCGCCACCTTATCTCGAGACTTGTTGCTTGCTGGTAGTGCGACGCCGGCAGTATTCAAACCTGTGCAGACAGTCATGACCCGTGTCACAAACTTTGGCCGAAAGCGCAAATACTTGGAAGCAGGTTTTACAACCGAGCTAACGACGACCTCCAACGAACACCCTGCATCGGAAGTAAACACTACGGATGGAGGTCAAGCTGACTCCGTGCATCCCAAGAAAAAACGGAAGAGAACAAAGGAGCCAAAGACAGATGGTGGTGATGAACAAACGTCAGGTGGTATCGAGACAGAAGGAGAGACGGGCGTAAAAGGAAAAGGAGAGGGACCATCTGCTGGACAGAAGAAGCCCAAGATAATGAAAAGACATGGAGGAACGAAAAGTAGGCATCGTATTTTTTCCTTCGTCGTGCAAGGCTGATTATCTCCGACTAGGTATCGCAATTAGCGGTTACAACAGGCGCACCGAGCAACGTCGACTCAAGAGAACATCTGACCGTCAAGCTGACACGGTATGCTTTGCGTGTCGCGAAAAGGGCCATGCAGCCAAGGACTGCCCCGGGGCAGCCGGAGAAGCTGCAGACGATCAGAAGAACCTCAACACAACAGTCGGGATGTGTTACAGGCTTGTATATTTCTTTTAAAGTCGATTCTCACTAAACGATGGACAGATGTGGTTCGACGAAACATACATTGTCTCGTTGTAAGAAACCAGAAGATCCTCTCAATCCCTTCCCTTTCGCCTCGTGTTTCGTTTGCTCGGGGAAGGGTCATCTCGCTTCAGTGTGCCCCCAAAACAAAGAGAAGGGTATATACCCCAACGGAGGAAGCTGTAAGCTCTGTGGGGAGAAAACGCATCTAGCGAAAGACTGCGAACTTCGGAAGAAAGATTTGTCAGGGACAGCCGCGACAACGATCTTCGGCGTTGGGAGTGGGGCTGGTGCAGATGAAGATGATTTCCATACTTTCAAGCGAAAGAATGTGAAAGTGTCAAAAGATGAGAAGAAGGAAGATCGGCGGAGGAAACGGCTCGACGTGAAGGTGGGTTCGCACACAGGCACGATGAAAGTGTTAGGTAAAACACAGGTGTCGACCAAACCAAAGAGAGTCGTATTCTTCTAGTAATCCTGATACTCACGCAGTTTCATGCTTGAGCTCGATCGTGAGTATATGTTCCTCCGTCGCGAAAACTTAGAGCTGACAAACATATCTCCCATTCCCTACCGATCTTGATTATTATTTGTGGGCTTCTTACGTCGCTCCTTGCCATGTGCAAATCATTGATGCAAAGTGAGGTATAATTACCCTCGAATTGGATAATCAGTGGCCAACTAGCCAGAGTTGTCCCTTTCCCGTGCTTACATGGGGCGCGGACGGAAATTTGCTACGATCGAAAACACTCGCTGGGTCTTTCGTGAGCGTGTTCTCTGGGACACTGCTTCTCTACTAGGTCGCTTGGGTCTCCTTGTACTATGCCCTCGACTTCGAGCACGTCATTGTTGTGCGTTACTACTAGAGGTTGATACCACTTTGTACTGAGGGACGAGGCCTAGGTGTGTCTGATGTACCGAACGGCAAAACTTGATACCACGCTATCCGTGATATACATTGGAGCGCGTGAGATTTCAGCGCTTGTCATCTACGACTACATCCCATGAACGTCCTTTCACCAAAGATCATTTATGGAACTGCATGGTGAGATACTTGTGACGCATCTTTGTTGTTTATCAGTTGCGGACGTGAGCCCAGGAAAGGAGAGCGTACAACACACCTGGTCGTCAACGCCTTCTTACAGGGATTTCGTGCCGTTGATACAGGTGAGTCTATAACCGGCATCATGCTGATATGTTTCAGGGGCTTGACACATTCCCCCAGCTTGTCAACCAAAGCACTACAGGTTTAGTTCTATTTATCTGTTGGGAACAGTCTCTCGAGTTTGATCCTTCTCACAGGGAGGACCTCGTTGGCGAGGCGCTTGATATCTTGCAGAAAAAACATGATATAAAACGTGACGAGATTTACATCCAGACAAAGTGCACACATGATCTCCTTCAGAGACTATGTCCCATTGAGTGTTCACACGTTCTATGCAATGCAGGTTTACGCCAATCGGAGGACAAGACCTCAGCAAACCGATTCCATACGACGTCAAGGATCCTGTCAAGGACCAAATTGCAACGTCTCTACAAATGTCCTTGCTCAACCTTCGGACGTCTTATATCGACTCTTATCTCCTTCATTCACCTCTAAGGACAATGCAAGCAACCTTGGAGGCTTGGCGCGCACTTATGGCCGCCCAGGATGCAGGGATGGTACGCAAGATCGGCGTCAGCAACGTTTATGACGTACGTGTTCTTACTGCTTTAGGGGCTTTAAGGAAGGTGCAGGTCGTGCAAAATCGGTGGTATGAGGGGAATATGTGGGACCCTGATGTATGGAGGTATTGCAAAGATCATGGGAATGAATATCAGTTTGTACCCTTTTCACTCCGCCAGCGTCAGCGACTGATACTCGGTCACGGTAGATCTTTCTGGACGCTCTCAGGATCAACGAGCTTGCTCACTCATCCAGCGGTCATAACCATTGCTGGACGATTGGACGTGACACCTGCCCAGGTTATCTTCAAACTTGCCCAGCTACATAGTATCGTGCCGTTGACGGGGACGACTGACGAATTGCACATGCAACAAGACCTCGCGGCGGAAAGGATTGCATTCGGGGAAGATGTAGATAGCGAGATAAGAATCATCACCGAGTTCATTTGGGGAAGATAAGAGCGAGATGCCGGCTTACATATCTTTTTATTCGATAGCTTAACCTGTCCGATCAAGCTTTACCCAGTCAGATAAATGTATGTTATCAAGTGTTACGCGGAAGCACCCAAATGTGCAATGGTGTGTTTATGAAGTGTTCGTCCTTCTCATGTCCTATCCATGTGACACCGGATACCGTCTTCGAAGCTGTTCCATCGACCACGCTTGTAAACTGGCCGAGTCAACTGGCACTTTGGTAACCGCACGTCCATCATCCAAAAACTGCTCGTGCAACTTTTCAACTTTGATCGCAAATCGAATATCACGGGCTGTGAGGCCCGGAACTCTGGTTGGTTTTGATTCCATGTCCGTATCAGAGGTACGCTGGTACGCCACGTGTGTATGAGTGGAAATGTACACGTTGGAGTAATCGACAGTGACACGGGCGTGATGCTGATGGCCCATTCGTCAAGTAACACATGTCCATCATGTCTTATGCTACTCACATCTTCTTCGTTTTGAATGTCCGCAAGCGCGTCGAAGAAGTCGACTGCCGAACGGAAATTCTTGAAATTGAAGAGTTTGTTCAAGGTGAACACCTGGGGATCGTCCACAAGATTTCCAACATGTCCGACATGCCAATGATACGACAGGAGAGGTCGCACAAGGCTCTCGAGGCTCTCGTGGTTGATGTGAAAGGTGCGCTTTCTGGGTGGTATGCTGGCGACTTCGGGTAACTCGAGGACGATCTTCTGGACGTCCGATGAGTCTGTGATTGTCGGATAAGTAAGCCCTACGCGACAGCAAATCCTCCATCAAATACGACCCACTTTTCGACCGCATAATCTGAAGAGCGCAATGCGGTCAGACTGATGTTGCACATGACGAAGTTCCGCTGGCACTCTGGCTCACCACGTCATCGAGCGTACCCGCTCCTTGGCACGCATTGGGAGGGAACTCGTCCATGTTGGATGAAGATGCGGAGAACGGCCGGTTGTGGGGTACTGTTTGCGTGTATGGAACGATGGATCGTGATTGAACTAGCAACTTTGGCTTCCTTACGATCAGAGCTCGAGTGGTGAGCCACTGTCGACGAGCATGCTGGAGACTCCCAGGTAGTCTAAGCATTCAGCCTGTCGGAACCAAGTTCGAGCGGTGGAGGAGAATTTAGCAGCATGATACTAGTATGAGGTAATTACCGGCAGGTCCAAGCGACCATCACGAGCATCACACGGCCGGGGCACTTCTTATATTCGATACGGCTATGGTCCTAGTACAAATATTACGACGAACACCTCGGCTGACTTTCAAGCTTCAGCTTCAGGCCCGATGTTAGGAGTACTCAGTACTCGACCTCGGTGTGGCAGCGCGTTCAGTGTGCAACCAACACGAGTCCGCCGCGGCCTCGCTTCTTAGCTTCAACGATCACCATCCTCGCCGTCACTGTTTGTGCTTCTCACCGTATCACCCCACTGTTATTCCCCAATTGCGAGTTCGAACCTGTATTCGAACCGGTTCAACATCCTTGGTCACGAACAATATAGGCCAAAGGACCGAAAAGGATGATTGGCAATTAAGTTCTTATCCATCCACTTTCGTCCAAAGCGACATTGCCAGGTCATCGTCTCATCCAGGTATGGTAGGACCTTTCTCGAATATGGAGTTATCTGCTGGACGGAGAGCTGAGCGTACGGTCTCATCATGATCATGTGTCATTTCGGCGAGTAGCGTGCTGATGAGGATGAGACGGTTCGGTGCATACGACGCTCAACCATCCGACGGTGACCAAAAGGAGTACGCTGTCACGAGAAGCAAAAGTCCGCCGAGATAGACGATGGGTCATGCAATACAACTTAACGAGGGCACACGATGGCGACATCGCGAGACGGACATCCGTTGAATGGGCTATTCAGTCGAAAGGCTCTCCTTGGAGCGGCATTCGCACCGTGGCAAGACCGATGGGGTAACATCAAGAGGCATCTTGGCATCTCTCGTGCAAGAAGATAAGTACTGTCCGCAGCCAGCCAAGCTCTTTATACAAACGCCCGGCGCTTTTAATCACCGATGCTCCGGACTCCGTGATACGGTAGTGCATCGCATTGTAAACCGAAAGCGTACCGGGCGATGCCATGGACAATTTCCTGGAACAGCACTCTTACTCGTGCAAGAACAATATCTTCATCGCCATGGCGTCCTCCTCTAATCCAGCATTACCCGGTTGCGAAGCCAAAGTATATTGTGCCCTACCAGGAGGTGGCGAGACCGAGATCGGGTTCCAATTTCGTCAGTTCCTCTATCCTAGGGGTCGATGGCGGGGCGAACCACAGGCACAATTGGAAGGACTCAATATCGCGACCGCGACGTTGTGGACGTTGCTGGGCGCGGGTTGTAGGTGGACATTATTACTCGGTGCAAGGAATTGGAATTCCCCGCTTATGATCAAGTAACAGGCCAACGACCGCCGACTGATCTCTCGGTAACGCAACACAGGATGGTTACGGACGAATTGCACTGAGCAGGGAGGTTTGGGTGTAATTTAATCAAATTCACCACCAGTATTGTTCGCCGTGGCTCCTGGAAGTCTGCGTAGATAGAGAGCAGTCCTAATTTGCAGATCAAGTACTTTCTATCTAGTCTCCAGGCAATCCAAAGAATCGAAGAAAGGATATTACTTTCGGCAGTTGGTCTATGGATCCGAATCCGAGTTTGAACCCAACATAAAAACGGTCCGAGCGGGCAGCCGCCGGGCCGACATGATTCAATTTCAGTAATTCTTTTATTTTTTTCTTGGACCCAACTTACAGAAAGTACGGTCGCTCGTCTCGCAGAGTGATGATGGAATATATTCATGTTTTCTGCACTACAAATTTGAACTAGGGAATACGGGCAAGTTGCAATTGGTCACGACATGTACAGCGTAGTAGCAAAGGTTGTTGAAGACACATAAATGGCACAGGATGGTATCTCGCATGATGTCAAACGATGGATGTTTGACTAACAGGACGCCATTAACCGTCACGCGGCCGGGTCGCGAAAACACCAAGATTAAAAGTGAGCAAACCACTAGAAAGGAGATAACCACAGCAAATTCATGCCTCTGACATCGTTGCGCCTGCAGCCGAAATAGATGAGATAGCGTTCTGTGCTGGGGATGATGCTGCCTTGGCTTCAAATGCGTCTGGAACCACATCTGCTAGTGCACCGTTGGTAATAATCTCACCGCCATTCTCACTTGGCTTGTTGGCACCAAGTATGGCGTGCCACTTGTCTACCAGGGCCTTCGCTCGTGCTCGGAACTTGAATTCTTCGTCGCGAGGCACCTTGTCCGGCGTTAGAGCCGCAATGTGACGCATGACCTTGCCGATTTTAGAAAACTACCCATGAATATTGGGATCAATAATGAAAAACTTCACTCGCAACGCCACAGTAACGCACCGAGAGGAAATTGATGAGGTTTGGATGTTCGTAGTGCTCTACTGTCGTGAATAGTTGGTCGAGGGCGGGCATATCCTGCGCAATTTTCGTCAGTGGTGGGAATCTGCGCTGGCGGATGACTCACTTCGTCTGATGGAGCACCCTTGCTGCCCAACAAAGCCTTCTGCAGCCTGTGTCGCCACTCTCTGACTTTGCGAGCCTCCGGATCTGCTTCCAAGTTAGCTGTAGAGAAGCAATGGTCAGGAGATATAAGAAAAGTCAATGTACGATGTCCCACCATCAACTTCCTCCTCTTTCTCTCGTTTCGGCTTCTTGGAAGGCGGTGGAGCGGCTTTAGCGCTCGTCCCAGGATCTTCGTCTTCAGCTTCCTGGTCTCCCTCATCCTCGGACTCGATCATCTCCTTAGACTTGGCTCCATTTTTCTTCGACTTCCCTGTGGTCACCTTTTTGTCAGTTTTCGGTTTTGGCTTGGGTTTTGGCTTCGCAGAAGCTGAGTCAATGTCCCGTTTACGCTTCTTTGACTTGGCAGGTTTCTTCGTCTCCTCGTCCTCATTCTCGGTCTCGAGCTGGTCGACTGGTGCGTTGTCCTCTTGTTCTGCTGCAGCCATCTCCAAGCTCTCCCGCTCCTTCTCCCACTTTCCGGGATCAAGGGCGATTCTATACCCAGCGAGAAGGTCGGCATTTTTCTTGTGTGGCTCGTTGATGTATGCGTGGATTTCGTGTTCCTTCAATCTCGATATATCCTTTGATACAAGCCATGCACTGTGCGGAAACAGTGTCAATGATCCTGCCAATAAAGAAGGATGATGGAGACGCACAAGTCTCCTGCGGGGAAAAACCTGACACAGTGAAACATTGTCTTCTTGCCAGCAGGGCGCTCCTTGGCGACGGCGGGTGGAACATTTTCGGGGTTCACGACCTATAAGAGTAGAAACGATAAACGAGGGGTTGTAAGGGAAAGAAGAGGACGCGACATACGATGCCAGGCCATGCAGCATATCCGCGCACTTTACCTAAAACGATATCGCGTTCTGCATAATTCGTCTCTGGCTCATTGTTTTTAGGTGCCTTTTTGCTCATCACGATTGGGAACGAGGAAAAAGGGAATGTTGTAAGAGGTTGCGCGACAGATAAAAGGGAAGGTTGAGGAGCACACCAACTTGCCAAGGTTCTGTTCGGCTATTTCCACTTGCAGCCAAACCCCGTTTCGTTTGCCACGCGGGCCCGTGCGCCCACGTAAGAATCAACAAAACAAACGCGCGTGATATTGAAAAAAATACCATTGAATACGGTACATGAAAACAATGTATCGTCGACGTCGTAGGGGGCTCGCAGTGGAATTGACCTTTCATAATGCCGTCAAAACAGCGAGATGGGTCGGCAGGAACGTCGTCTCACCGCGATCCTTCGGAGGGAAATGTCGGAAAATTCGGCGAAATCTCGACGTGGCGTGGTTTGTTTGTCCTCGGATAAGGGGTTAACCGGCACTGCTTGATCGAGTTCGCGAATGGGCAAGTGACCTGCCGACTCCCAGATAGTGCCTAACTCTGCTGCCCCCGACGACAATCCTCAGGTCGATACCAGGCAGTACAAATGCTGCACGTACCTGGCCTTTTATCCCGTGTGATGACCCCGCACCGTTACCTCCGGCGATTGGGTGGGCGCAAGAGCTGTGCTGCATGTTGCAAGGAAGTGCGACGGTTATATTAACGGTCAGGCGCATCTTTGGAGCGTGCCAGTGCCCGTCGGGGTTACAGGAGAATGTTACGACGTTGAAGAAATGATTCAGATCAATGGATGAGTCGGCTAGAGGGGCGATAATGCTCGTGGCCAAGAAATTAAATGGCTCGCGCTCGCTGTTTCTGCTGGACCATTCTTCGGGGCAAGGTGTTTGATTTGCAGGTCAGCTGTTTCTGGAGTTCAGATGGAGTACAGACGCAGCGCTAGGGAAGGTCATGGCGGGAAGAATATAAGGAGTGTTGCTAGCCGGAGTTCTCTGAAATTAGAAAAAATAATAATTCGAATCGAAAAGCGGCGCTGCTCAAGCATGTTTTGCAACTTGGACGAATCTGCCTCGCTCTGGTGTGGTGACCACCGGTAAGATGTTCTCCTCGACGCTGTCCGACGAGGAGACGAGCGCTAGTCAGAGAAAGCCTAGTAACCGAAGGCGTTACTCCCAGGACCATCCCAAATCCGCCATACCATTTCACCGACGGACTGAACACCTAACCTCGGAGAGAACAGGCCTGGGTAAGGACAACCGTTGAGCCGGCACAGGCTGAAGATTAACACCGCAAGCTACAATAAGTGCATATCGGGGACTGTCCAGCACACATCATTCTAGCGGCCAAGAGCATATGGCAGGTGGCGGAAATGCCATCTGAACGAGAATGGGATCACGCAATGTTGACAGAGACCATGTCCACGCCGCACGCCATACGACCACGCGGCTGCCGCCCGAATCTTACCCAACCTTCCCAACGGAGCCAACGAGGAGAGCGAGGTGTCGGCATCCCGCAGGAGTGCGGATCACGCAAGGCGTCGAGCACTTGCACTGCACCAGCATCTAGATATCAGGGCTTGTTTCGATCGGAGATAGAGTCGGGATCTGAAAGGACACTCGGTGAACCGTGACCACCTCACAGTACTGACAATGTTTGAGCCCATTCGTGGAGGAACTCGCGGGGGTCAGGCAGAATTCAAGTGGTCCGACGTTTCCGCGGACAAGGACAGAGAGGTGCGCATAACCATATATGCCCTCTGCGCAGCACGCTGAGTGCCGTACAGCACTACCTCGGCCACAGTATCAATGCGCCAACTGGAAGATGGCAAAAGAACAAGGATATCCACTGGTACAATAGGGACAAGGCGGCCACTGAGGCAGAGAGACTGGCAGAAATTCGCAAGGTAAAAGAGGCAGAGGCAGAGGCTCTTTCCATTGCATTGTAAGTCACATCATCATTGGATGTCACACGGCCGAGACTGACATCATTTGGATTCTCAGAGGTTTTGGTCCGACTGGAGCGAATGCTACACAACCCACAGCAGGTTCAGCGACGACTGCTGGCGCCGCAGCTCCAAGCATAGAGGGCGATGCAGCGCGTAGAGAAGAGAAAGAAGAGAGGCGTCGCAAGAAGGCTGAACGTAAAGAGGAGAGACGCGCTCGCAAGGAAGCTCGTAGGGCAGTCCATGGTGAACAAGACGCTCGGACGCGTTATCGAGACAGATCACGATCGCCGTCTCCCACCCGCAGCAGGCGCGGTGACGAAAGAGACCGTCGCAGCAGGTCGCCTACCCGTGACCGCGAGGAGCGCCGTAACCGGATGAGAGACTACGATGAAACTGAGCGAGAAAAGGAGCGAGAAAGGCATCGGAGATTGTGGAACATGAATGCAGCGAGGGATAGGCCTCACCGCAGAAACAGCTAGCGAGTTCCTCAGTATGTTGTACGCCTCAGTCCTGCGCATGGGTCCACCAGGCGAACAGAACGGGACCGTGATTTCCCCGCAACAACTTGCTTGTCTGGTACTTGGCGTCTATTCTCGATCATGTGTTTTAGTGAAAACCGCCGATGACGAACTTCTTCACAGATCTCATGGCATGAGGTAATGTGCCTGTATTCTATAGGTGCGCACAACACCCGTGGGTCCCTGTGTTCGTAATCGATATATTCGACGTCCTCGTTTTGATGAAACAGACAGGCGTAGTGTCCGCCTTCATATGTGTGGTATTAGGAGCTGCGAGTCTCGCATGTTGACGTATCCCGCCGACAACGACGAGGATACTTATGGCCATGTTGGATACATCGCACGCCGTTCAACCAGGCGATGCACATGGAATATCCGGCTGTTGCCGTCTTTCACAGTCAACTTGTCACACATTGATCTAATTCACGGAAGCCGGTTTTGAAGGCAAGTTTGAAGTGCACTATCCGGGAATGTGCTCTTCCTTTTCCTTCGGTCCGCTCGTTCGAGTCAAGTGTTTGTTCCACCTCGTGTTCGACATGAACTGTGTTATCATGTATGCATGTAATCCTGTGCTTGCAAACATGATTGACGCAACTGTCACTGACCAGCGTTTGGTTTTTACCTTGAAATAGCTTAGCGATCCGGACGTACGTCATTGTTGTCATGCAAGCTGGCCTCCCCATCAGATACGCCGCACGAACGGGTTTAAGATTCTTCAGCACCATCGTTGGCCACTCTCATTTATCGCGCACTGGGATGAACGGCATGCTGAAACCCTTTGTGCCAAAGTTAACTTCACCAATGACTATATCGGTACCCTAACGCGCCTCCATGCATAGTATGCCTGCCAGTGAATGACATGTCGCTCACCTGTCCTACATGTGCCATCTGCCGAAAATGGCTAACACTGACAGCTCGGACGCAAATATAGACCGCACCACCCTCTGCGAGTGGAATCGCACCCTCGCCCTTAGAGACGTCTTGTCAGTCATGTCTACCGTCTATGGCATGCCCTACCTCCTCGAAGACAAGACCGGCAAGTTGACGGGGTCGGATTTTGTCGACATCAACGACCGTCTTCGTTTGCGTCTGAGCTGCACGGCCCAAGCGCCGACTCACACCGCGTACATGATTCACAATGTGACGCACGGGCACGATCCGTCGAACCCATTGATTGCGCTGGCGTTTGGCCCGGATAATTCACTTGGAACGATCACGTTCCGCTCAGGGGCTCCAATGCCCATGAATCAGTACCTCGCGACGGATTCGTCATTAGGCAGGTTAGCGTCGATCCCGTTGACGTGTGGGTCCACCGCTGATATTAGACGTACACAGCAACATGACGAGGAAGTTTACTGGATCGGACGGTCAAGAATACCGATGGAGCTGGCGGTCCACTAAAGGTCACGAATGGACCGTGAGTATGGGTCTCCCCTCCTACATGCGGTTGTGCCTGGCTTTCCGAACTGACTGGACGGATGTGCGCAGTGCACGAATCAAAGTCAATACCTTGTTGCCTTTTACTCGCTCAAACTGGCTGGCGAACCGGACTACCTCGGATCGTCTGGCTGCATGTTAACGATTGACGAGGTATACCCTCACCTTGCGGCTGGTACGTTGGCATGACCGGCCTAACAACCAGTGTTCCCGCTCATTCACCGACTCAACAGAGGTCCTCGCCTCGTTGACGATCATGCGGCATATAGCAGCCCACGGTTTGTAAATGAAAGGAAAGGAAATCAGTGCGCGTATCTCGTCCGATGTATCTTATGTACCTAGTTGTAGCCATGACTTCCCTTGGTTGTATACATATCTGAGTTGCCCACCCCAGATCTATTTTGCTGTCCGCGCTGGTTCGCGGCTGGCCTTGGGAAGGGGGATGGACTCCGGAGATAACCGGCGCCACTGACAGTCGTAACGTCGCATTTGCAAGTTGCAGCCACCCACCGTATCTTGACAAGATGTCCTCATAGGTTCGTAATTGGCTGCCTCGTTTCCCCCCACCCGATGCCGCCTGTGACCTCCAGATCTCACAGGATGGTTAAACGTTTATCGCACGAGGCCGATTCCGGCGTCCAGGGATATACCCGCCATTGGACGGGGTGGGTGCAAAGGGCGGCCGCGGATACTCTCACCCGACATTAAGCGCCCGAGTCGGAATTGTTTCGTGCGTCGAGATCGATTTCCTCGCAACCACGCGTCACGGCAGCCTGCCTGGATGCCGATCGTCAACCAGACGGCCGAGTCGCGGTTTCACATCGATGGTTCTCCCCTCCAAGGACACGACAAGGGCCCATATTACGTGGGGAAAATTGATGGACGCCAAGCCATGCTGGATTGTACAACTCCTAGCAATCGGTGTGGGTACGCCTGGGATCTCCCATATAGATGACTCAATCTCACATAGGGTGTCTGTGTTATTTTATGTGGCCCCTGTTGGACGTCAGGGCTCAAGCGCTCATACCCAATTGCACAGCGTGCGTGGGGTCAATCTCTCGTGTATGTAAGGACAGATCGCTGTCTCTTGATACAATACATAAATACAGACAGGACTGCCGACGTCTGCTTGGCGCGGAGACTGACAGCGATGAGAACCCGGTTTCTTATCAACCGCACCGCATCTCCGATGGCCAATCAGGTGGTTTGAGGCCGCGCAGTAGGAGCTGTCGAGCGCTGGGAAGGGCGTCGCGAGCGGCCAGGTTATCTTCCAATGGGCTGACCCAAAGTTGGTGCACGGCATGCTAGGATTCTCACAAGGCCAGGTTCGTCCTCTTCTTTTTTCCGTCCCCGCGTGCCCCCCTCTCCCCCTCCCCGCTTCTTTCCTTGTGCGGGTCCGAACGTTTACCAATCATGGCACGTCATCAGTCAGCCCTATGTAGAGTTGTTTTATGTATATATAGATGGATGTGTATATGCGTCATAATTCCGCCATGGGTCGCCAAGTTTTTTGTTTCGAATTCGCAGGTTCCAGAAAGGTTGGTGTTCGTGCTCGTGGTGTTCAGTTCTCAAGGTGTTTCAGCTGTTCTTTCTGGCGAAACACAGCAGACAAACTTTATCATCACGCGAGGGAAGAGCATGTCGGGTCGGGTGGCAACGCCTGCCGGATGGGAAATGTTTGGGCAAGGATGGAGGCTGCGGGCAGGCCATTTCTGGGAGTTTGAAATTTGGGGGGAATTTCCGTGCAAGGACTGGTATACGGCGGGCCGAGGCGGCACAATAGTGAAGGACAACATATCCGGAAAGAAGCTACGCAGCAACCAGATCCGACGACAGGTCCAGACGATAAAGTTGTGAAGTGATACCTCGTGGAGATAACAGGAAGATGCATAGCTAAAAAGGAAGGCGTGTGCTATACAAGGGTGTAGGTATGGCAAGGTCCGGAAATGAACGTGCTGAGACGAGTCAGTCTCCCCAGGAGCGTGCCACAGCGCCAGCGTCGTGTATTGTGAAGCTGTCGGGATACAGTGGCGCTTCTGCATCGACCGCAGGCTGGGAGGGCTCGTGACGGTCACAGAGAGACGGCAACGAAAGAACTCACGTGCACGGGTGCGTGTTCGGGTGTATGCGCATGTCCTTGGTCTGCTGCTAGCTGCGGATCGGGGGTCTGCGCTCGGCTACTGGGGTCGCCACTGCGCTGCGGGCGACCACGTGTGCTCTGTGGCGAGCGAGCGACCTTGACAAGCCGGACATTGAGGATCGGCGCTGGAGGGTGGGCCACGGGAGGCAAGTAGGGTGGAGCGTCCTCGCTATCGGGACGGAATGACGTGGTCGAGGCCGACTTGTGGAGCGGGCGGCGTGGGGACGGGGACGCCGCACGGCTGCTGGCCAGAGTGCCGCCCGAGACGTTGCGCGAGGACCGGGAAGAGGAGCCCTCTGGGTGTTCCTGGTTGCGGAGGTTGAATGGGAACTGTGCGTTCACGTTGACCATCTTCCTGTGGGGGGTTGGCGGGGGGGAACGGGTGGAGGAGAGCGGAGAGACGGACCCTTCTTTCGAGCGGACGACAGACCCGAGACACTCCTTGAGCTTCTGGTGGTCGATCACACGGGGCTGTGGGCTGCGGGGGGGTGAGCGGGACGGGGGGGAGGAGAGGGGACTGACGGTGGGGTGTCATCGGACGGGGGGATGAGGGGCGTGCGTTCGCCTGGCTGGGAGGGGGTCAGCGGGGGCGAGGGGGGGGTGGGGCACTGACGGGTTCGTGTGGGCGGTGTCGGAGGCCACAGCAGGAGAAGAGAAGGGCAAACATGAGCTCAAGTGCGAACTGGTGCGAGGTCGATTGGAGCGACTGCCAAATGCGGAAGGCGAGGGAGCCATGCGGTCGCACGACGACCAGGCACGCGAGGGGGGTGTGCCGGGGCCGACCGGGGGGGTTGTCCGATTTAGGCGGGCAGGGTGGAAAATAAATACAAAAATAAAAAAATAAAGTGGATCTTCTGATCATCGGGGACGCCGGATAAGGCAAGTTAAGATGGATTTCATAAGCGGACGTGAGCATGAGACACCCTCGCGTGGCGGGATCGAGTTGGCTCTCTTTCTTGCATGGTCGCCTCTGCTACCAGCGACGTCTACTCCCCCTTCCCCGCCATGATCGTCGACGACGGCCCCCAGTCCAGCGACGACGGCTCCGGCCTCCACTCCCCCATCTTCGGCGCCCAGTTTCCCCACCCCCACGGTGACAGTAGTCGTAAGCTCGTCACCACCTCGCGCCCTTTTCTTGCCACTCACGTCAATAAAGTCCGCTACCATCCCGACCACCACCTCGACGTACACAGCGCAGCGGGCATCCTCGCCTCCCAGTTCGACTCAAACTACCTCGTCCCACACCCTCCCCCCTCCCAACAGCTCCTCGAACCCGCCCTCGACCTCCACTCCCCCCACCACCAGTACTCCCACGAATTCGCAATCTCCTCCCGCAATCACCTCGGTCTCGACGTCTCTCCACAGCAATATCCAAATGCCCGTCTCCCCCCGCCCCCCTCCCAGCTCAACATACCCTACCACACCCATCGCAGGTTCCCCCCCGATGCCCGCGACCACTCCTACCCCTCCCCTCCGTCCCCCGCCGCTCCCGTTCTTCCCGACTCTGATCAGCGATCGCCCTCCCTCAAACGCGATCCTGTCTCCCCCCCCGCGACGCGGAACACCCCTTCCGCAACACAGCCTCCTCCTCCGCGGCGTGAAGGCTCCAACCTCGTCATCGCCTGTCGTCAGTGGTAAGTATCCCCGTGCCCTTCTTACAAAGTTGTTCACGTGCCTTCGAAGTCGTGCAAGGAAGATACGTTGCGACTCCACCCGTCCGATATGCCACAATTGTGTTCGCCGATCAAACGAGTGCCAGTACGATGCTGTCCCGAAGCGCAGAGGCCCCGATAAGCGTCCCGGCACCCGTCAGCGTTCTTGCAAGAAGCGTCCCGCCGACGGTTCGGCTCCGCCATTGCCCCCTTCGAAAAAGAAGAGAACAGCGACCCGCGCCCCAGATACACAGCAGCCTCCCGAGGATCGTAGACCCCTCGATCCGCCCGCCCTCAGAACCTCCGATCTCGAACAAGACGGCCACATCCGCTTGAACCAACCTTCTCTCTCGCCCCAGGGCTCCGACTTTTCCTCTTCCGCCCCGTCCAGAGGCTTGTCCGCCGATTCATATCCCACGGTATGCACCAATCAGGAATACCAATCGACTCCCAAATGCCTTACGTCCTCCCCGCAGCAACATGACCGCCATCTTGTGGACAAGGTTCGGATGCCTTCCGCCCCTTCTCTCCAATACAACCGCAAGGAATGGTGGGATAACCTCGTCAACAGTTACTCCGCCAACCGCGACCAGTCGTGAGTAGCTCTTGTGCCATTGGAACCACCGTCTCTCAACAGGTTTGCTCTCTAGCCTCAAGGACATTGCTTCTGACTTATCTACCCTGTGCGTCTTGTGAGAATTTTGTCCACTCCTTTCTCACTCCTTCTCAGATTTACGACTACTGGTTACTGGCTTTCCTTTGTCAATGTCCCTGACTTTGTGCGGAGTTTGTACAGCCCCGAAGACCGGTCATTGATGCAACCCTCGCTTGTCTTTGCCGGATTAGCTCTCGCCACCCTCATGAAATCGAGCGAGATGGAACTCAGCACTGCCGGCCGAAATCGTGCCGCTTGGCTCCGGGACCAAGCGCAAGCCTCTCTGGAGGCCTCCTGGAATGCGCAATGGATAGACATGACCCTTGCGAAAGCCGCGCTTGTGCGTGCCCATTTTCTACCTCGCAACCACTCGTTCTCACAACACACCACAGATTCTCGCCGTCTTTGAATCTTCCGCACATCACCTTTACACCCCAGAACGCGAGAGACAGTCTCTGATTCTTTTGGATCACATTGTTCGAGCCCTTGGGCTGACCTTTTTGGATAACAATGAACCTGAAGTATCGGCATTCACTCCCAATACTGTCCCAATCGCCTACAAGAGACCATATGAGGGCATGTCCAAGGATGGCCTTCGCTCCCCGCGTTCCTCTTTGCGGAAATGCTCGTGTATTCCTGTCGCGCCTAGTGTCTCGATCGTCACTCATCATTTTTCTTCCTCTTGGTCATACGCTCCACCCTGGGACCCTGCATGGACTCCCGAGGAGACGCATAAAGAGACATGCAGAAGGTTGTGTTGGAGTGCGCTCAACCTCGTGGCCAGCTATACGTCGCATTGTATCGCTTTTCGGAAAGAGCCAACGGATCTTTACCTGACGGACCCTGCCAATGTGAGTCATCATCCCCTATTGTGTCTTTCACATCGAGTGACACTTTTTTTTAGTTCCGGTTGCTGTTCCCGGGTGAGGTCTCCGAGCGTGCCTCCACCGACCACAAGATGCAATCGCCCAAGGACTCGATATGGGCGCTTTATTGCCGCAGCATGCTCCTCTGGAATTTTTGCACGACTCGCCTTAGGAAGAACACCTACTCGAGGGAAAACACGTCTGAGCTGGCGTTGGAATCTTGGCAGGAAACTCGAGAAATACAGAACGCGCTGGACTGCCACACGTGCAACCTCGATATGGCACTCCTATACATGTGTCGGGAGTACGTGTACAAGTGCGTGTCCTTTGGAAATATTTTTTTGTCCCTTGCCAGGGTTGCTCTGACAGCATGCTGATGAGTCGGCTTATCCCCAAACAGCACGCAGATGATGCTCACCTCCATTTTGCAAACGTAAGTGATGACAATTAACCTAGCAACTGTGTTTATCTGACCCTATTCGGTGTAGATTGCATGGTCGGGAAGCCGGGAACTTGCCATCGTTCAACCGCAAGCACACCGAGCAATGGCGTGAGTTTGCACTCGTGACTTGAAATTTATTGGCATGTTAATTTCGGTGCAGTATATCACCAGAGCGATTTCATCAGGAGGGTTCGGATGTCGATCGAGCGGCTTGGAGAAGCAGATGGAGACCTGTTTACGAGGCGGCCGTTCCAAGTGACGTGGTTTGCGAGCCAAGTGTCCATGTGAGTGCGTCTGGCAGCGGGCTTTTCGTGCGACTGAATTTGGAAACAGATGCCTTTCGCTGTGGGAGAACGACAATACGTTGATCGACGCGCTGGAAGTTGCCAAAGACATCGTCGTTCCCCTGGATGTGCTGAACACGTTATGGCCGTGCCCAAGTAAGTGGAAGCTTCTCAACCGAAGGTCGGAGCCGAGATGAAACTCGATCATGTTACAGTGCTCCAAAGCAAGTGCGACGAGTTACGAAAGCGAGTTACGGATGCTTGTCACTGTACAAATATCAACCCCCCTCTTCCGCCCAACTGCTCCCTCCCATTGCACATCAGAGGGGGATGAATTTTGTTGTGCCACTAGTTGTTTGATTCTGAATACCCTATACCCTCACTCGTTCGTGTTTTCAAGTATACACCAGCTGCTCTGTTCATAACTGCGTTTTCTGTAGCCTTTGATTCGATACTGTACACCTTGAGACTGAGATTCTCGACTGATCTACCTACTCATGCTTACTCCTTTTTTGCGTCGCCGTTGTCCGCATAATCGTGTTCGCCTTTCGTTTTCGACTTGTCGAATTTTTTCCCTGCCCATGCTCCGAGAAAATCCTACGATCTGCTGGATTCCATTTCAACATTGTATTTTAGCACACGTCGTACACGTACGATTCTACGGATACCCTCTGAAATTTTAGTTACGGCAACGAGCGCGTTGTGGAATGGAGGCTTTGGGCGATTAATTGATAGGGGGTCGCATATATACACGGTGTCGACGATCAGGTCCAGGATCGAAGATCAGATCGCGTCGTTCTCCCGAGGTGCACGCTTCACGGAGGATGTTGCGTTACCTGAGCCTAAAGCCTCCTCGAGTGGAGCGTGAACCCGCCGCGCAGGGGACCACGGTGGCGGCGGCATGGGCAGCGGATCTTGGACCGCACCACCGCGGACGGACGGCAGTTCCCGTGTGCAATTCTGTCTGCGACCAAATGATGTTATCGTATTCCATCTACGCGCTCGCCCTGGGCCTCCCCCTCCTCTTTCTCTTTCGTCGCCGTGTGCTCTCGCGTCCCCCACCGCGCCCCGCACTCACCGCACAGACAGACGACAAAGACTCCCTCAAGACCATCATGCAGCCACCCAGAGACGACCTCGACCCGCCCAAGGACGACCCCTTCACGCTCAGCGCGCTCGCCCAATACGACGGCTCTGACGACTCCAAACCGATCTACGTCTCGATCAAAGGTGACGCCATACGTCTTCGCGCCACGTCTGCCCCCTCTCACGCTTGCATTCCAGGCGATGTATTCGACGTCACCCGAAAGCGCGACGTGTATGGCAAAGGTGGATCGTACAACATCTTTGCGGGCAAGGACGGCTCGATGGGTCTCGGCAAGTCGAGTCTCAAACTCGAGGACGCCGTACCCGACTACAGCGCCTTGCCCGAGAACGAGATGAAAGTCCTCGACGATTGGCACTCGTTTTTCTCGTACGTGTCGCCCTTGGCCTCGGTTCGGTTCCCTGTCCTCATGCCTCGAGCAGGAAGCGATACAATGTCGTCGGGCGTGTCACGGACATGCCAGAGGCGGTCGCACACAAATCCACGCTATGATCATGACTGACGCCCGTTTTTGAAACCCATGTCTCGAACATCTCTACTGTCCTATCTAGCTAGTTTTTTAATCCTCATGCGACCTGTTTCCACGGACCCAGGCCGCCTCGTCTGACCCTCATGAGACACATTCGAGGCTTATGGGCGCGCGTCACACCACACAGCCATTCGCTGCGGATGACACGGGCGCAAACTGTTATTCCAGACCGGCTTCAAATCGGCTCCCAGACTCTCGCACCCAAGTACTCTTTTTCCAACGTGGCGTGCCCGTTAGTTTTGTCGCAGCGCTGCGCAAGTCGATTTCATACCGAAATCCTATGAAATGACTTGCACGTTTGGAGTCAGCCCTGGAAACTGTCGTAAGTGGCATGGTCATTTGATTCAACCGGCCGTGCGAACGTGCTTGAAGCGCTGCGCGTCAATGAACAACCTGTTCCCGTCGGACGGGCGCCATGGTCTCAAACGTTCATTTCCTCGTACACCGGACGCCCGGGCGTTGTCATCAATTCAGTCCATACTCGGGTACATACATCGCCGTGGACAAACGCTCGACGCAACCACGGTTGAGCGCTGAGCCCCCATCCCAAAGAGAGTACCCCAAAGAGCCATGGATAAGAAAAGAAAAGACAGCGACGGTGTAAAAGGAATCACTGGTCATTATAGCGGATCGTAAGAAACGGGTATATTAGGATGTCATGCTACCCCCATGAGAAGAAACGAAAAGGCGGTAAGGAGCAAGAAGGTGAAACCAAAAAAAATCAAGGACAACGACTCACGGTGGAATCTGGGAGAAAAAAAAAAGGGAGAAAGATATAGCCAAGATGGTGAGTGGCGGCGAGAGAGTGATGCGATAAAGACGATGAATGTATTAACTACATGACGAAGGATGAGATAGGATGCAAGGAGCCAGGTCCATGCGGAATGGGAACGGGAAGGCGGTATCTTGATCACAGGAGGCCACATTCTCGTAGGTGGATCTGTAGCAGAATGTCTTGGATAGCGCTCAGGACGACTGAATGGCAATAAATCAGGCTAGGTCCCGAATCGAGCAAGGTCTGGGCTTACATCTGATCTGCTGGGTGTCCGTTGCACAGGTATAGTGTGCATATATCTGCTTTGTTGCTGCGTTTTGATTGAGTGCTACGAAGCGGTGGAGCAGATAGTCGCAGGCAGCGTCATAGTTATCGCCGCCAGTGTAGTCTGGGAAGTAATCACCAAGCGGTGAATTCGGAAGCTTCTCAGCGAACAAGTCGATCTTATTGAGGAACAAAATCTATGCGAGGGAATGTGATGAGGTTATCACGATGTGGCGAAGGGGCAATGCTCACAATTGAAGTCTTGACGAACCACCGAGAATTACATATTGAATCAAAGAGCGTCAGTGCTTCTTGCATCCGGTTCTGTGGGGGATAAATCGGATGCCAGAAGCGGAAAACGCAAATGTACATACCACACTTTCATCTTCGTAAAGCATTTGGTCATACTCGCTCAGACTGACTAGAAACACGAGGGCGGTGACGTTTTCGAAGCAGTGAATCCATTTTTTCCGTTCGCTTCGCTGGCCACCGACGTCGAACAACTTGTAAGTGAGTTCTCCAACCTTGAAGGTGGTCTCCGTGATGCCGGTTGTTTTGACTCGACTGCGCAAGATGTCCTGGTCGGTGGGAAGGTATCCGGGTGGTGACATGCGGTCGATTGCGTTGAAATAGTAGACGGCCGAGTCGTTGAGTTGGAATTCGCGAGACCTGCGGACGGCCTCCTTGACACCTGGGTCGCGCCATAGTCCCCGTATAGCATCGGCGACGTCCCGCGGGAAGACGTCGCCCTCGATTTGTATGGGGAGGGCGAGGACGACCGCCCTTCGGGCATCGTTTTGAGGCGACAGGGTGATATCGAGTTGGGGCATTGCTTCCAGGATGGCACTGTAGACATGGAGTGTTACCACGGAGCGAGGGTGGGAAAGTGGCAGCATACCGCATCGACTGAATCGTGTTGGAGAATATGATTTCCTTGTAGGAGTCACGTTCCTGGTCATTGTAGCCACCATGATGGATGAGCTTCATCTGCTTTAGCACCGTTGACTGGAGTTGGGAAGCGGTTCGGGTGAGCGAGCTAAGCGGTTACAATGAATGACGACGGACCTTTCCAGACTCTCCGGCTCCGAGCAGCAGCATCTTGATCTCGTTCTTGGCCAACATGCGATCCTTTTTGAGCTGGTTTTCGATCTCGTCATTGCCTGGAGAGGGTGGTGAGAGAGTGCGGACGTGGAGGGAGAGGGTACGCACGGGCCTTTGCTTCGCTATCAATGCCGGTGGACTGCACACAACCCATGTCGACGGGCGTTCTGGGGGGGATTAAAAACGCAGGGGGAAGGGGGGGGAGATGGACGAAGAGGATGAAAGGAGCGGACGGTTGGGGATAATTAGCAAGAGATGGGAGGGGACCAGAGCAACACACTGCTCGCAAAACGGAAAAACCACGCGCTTATTTCACACCACATTTCCCACTTCGGCATCTGCACGGCATCACTCCTTCCCATTCCTGGACAAGGCAGATCCCCTCTCCTCGCGGCCACTGGAACCGAGTGAGAACCGACGCTCTCACAAAGTGCCCTCTCTTGTTGCCAACGCCACGACACCTGTCAGCCACACGACCGGTCTCCAATCACAAGCCTGAGCCAGGCCAAAAAAACACGACGCCAGCAGGATTCGAACCTGCGCACTCGAAGAGTAACAGATGGTCGACGCGTTCGAATCTGTCGCCGTAACCACTTGGCTATAGCGCCACTGGCCAGCCCACCCGGTTCTCGACCGCACCCCGTTGATATCAGTAGCACACTGATCCAGAGCTGATGCGGCCCGATTTTTCATACGTGATGTAGCTACATATTGCGATGGGACGAAACCGACCCTGGCACGTGCTCACATTCTCCAACCCATCCCGTCGTTTCCCAGTCAATCTACACAGCAGCATGTCAACCACAGATAGTCGAGGCTCTGTCATACAGCCGCAAAACGCACTGGGTCTGCTCGACGTGCCCACCAATGATCCCCCCCCACCCTATCCTTCACCACCACGGCGCCAACGAGCACTCGCATCCTCTCGCAGACATGCACAACGTGCATCAGCCCGCATCTCCGCACGGAGCACTCTGTCCTCGCTAGATTCGGATCCCTTGGCAGACCACGCCGTCTCTCCCAGTCTTCACCCACATTTCTTCCCTACTTCCGGTCCCAGTGAAACCACGCCCTTGCTTCGCACAGCCTCCAGCCGACATCGCGCCAACTCCCACTCCAGCACCGTCGTCTCTCCCACTTCATTCACCCAAACCGTCCTTTCGTTCTGCCGAGACTCTGGAAGCGAGTCTGATGTCGATATCTTCGAAGCCCTCAGGACTGAGCATCCCAGTGACGTCGGGCATTCCCGGGATGCATCCCATGTCAGACCGGGTCGCTGGTCACTCCACAAACGTGCCTGGGCCAAGTATTTCCGCCCAATGGGCCGCAAGGCGTACCACGCTGCTGTCTTCCACTTGATGGTGGTCAACTTTCCCTATGCGCTGATTGCGTGGATATATCTATTTGTCTTTACTTTGGTGAGTACTGCACTATTGATTCCTTCTCAATTTCCCGTCTTGCCACATCGAGCATGTGCTGGTGGCTGATGGCGTGTTCCAGACCGGTACGACGCTTCTTATCACGTTGCCACTTGGGGCCCTCCTGTGCTTCCTTGATCTGCTCGGAGCCAGGGCATTCGCCAGAGGCGAGGTCAGCTTTTTCGCCCCCAATCACCAGACTTGTCTCTTATCTCTTCCATCAGCTTGCATTACAAACAAAGTTTCATGGCCCCCTAGCCTACCCTCCACCATATCCGCCTAGACCAGTATTCCAGCGTGTGCGCACCCCCGAGCCCTCCGCGGCCGAGGCCGGTGCATCGGGTGTTCAATATGAAACGTCCTTTTACAAGAACGCCTACGCCATGGTACGTACATGCCCCGTCCATCTGCCACTCATGCTCACTCGGCGCCAGTTCACGGATGCGACGACGTACCAAGCGCTGTTCTACTTTCTCGTGATCAAGCCCAGTATCACTCTTTGCATGTCGATAGTGTTGGTGGTGTTGGTTCCGGTGTCGTATGTGCTCGTCCTCCCCGCTCCCCTGATGCTTCGGGTCGTCCGCAGGCTGGGGATATGGCAGGCAAATGTGGCTGTCGAGGGACTGTATCACCAGGTCACGTAGGCTCATAAATGTAAATTGTAACCAAGTACATAAGGGGGTACAGTTCGCTTGCGAATGGGTGGCGTGGACGCCGGTGTTTATGAGCCCATGTTTTGCGCTGACGCGTCTTGGCTTGCTTCAAGTTCCACTCGTCCAAGTCGCCCCACTGCATAGCCTCAGCGCGGAACCGCCCCCATTCACACTGAGTCAGTGGAACGTCTAGAACTGCTAGACGCTAGTTACAGCTCTGCCCTTGTCCTGTACACAGCTTGCGCAGCCGCTGGTACAGACCATACATCGCTTTAGGCCCCGATTCATAATTTGTACTCACACTCCCACCACGTCCTCTTCCGTCCCACCATATCCTCTCGGTGTCGCAGCAGTGGATTGTACGCTGTCACAGATATACCCTCTCTGTCATGGACGCTCTCAAGTCGCTCGTGCAGCCTCTCGTCGGCGGCGCAGGAGGTTCCTCAGTCATTGACGGCGTAAAGCTCGTTGTTTTGGGAGGCACAGTCGAAACAGCCCGCAGGGTCTCTAGCTCTGCATGGTATGTTTCCAGCCAGAATTCCCTTGACCTCACGCTCACTCTTCGTCCCTCGTCGCAGGTCTCACTTTATTAACTGTAAGGGCCGCCCTATGGACGACCGACTCCGCTGACGCCTCTTTTATAGCTTTTTTCCTCACAGCGCATTTCTCTGAGGAAGATTATCCTTATGACTGGCTCATGCTGTGGCTCTCTCGCCGCCCAGAGTGGCAACGCTCTAGGGAATTTGAGACAACCACCCGAACGACGACCCCCGGCTTCTCGGGCACCCAGACCGCCGACAACTCGTTTGGCGACGAGGAGGAAGACGGTGATGAGGATTCACCTCCTGGAAAGGTCAAGACACGTGTTGTCTTCCAGCCCACCCCAGACACGACACACACCATCTATTACAGGGGCCACTGGCTCAGGGTGCGCCGTAGCAAGAAGACAGACGGCAGCGGCTGTGAAGTCCTGTCAATAAGGTACTCGTTCTATTTTTATCTCAACCCGTGCCATCTAACACGGTCCTCGTGCAGTGTGGTGGCCCGTAGTAATGCCATCCTCAAACAACTCGTCCTTCAAGCAAAGAAGGAGTACGAGGCAGAGGCCATCCACCGTATTCAGATTTATTTTGCAGATTCTCATGGAAGTTGGCGCTGGACAGACTCACGTCACAAGCGTCCCATGTCGTCCATCGTCTTGAACCCGGGCGTCAAGGAGATGCTTCTCAACGATGCTCGCGACTTCCTCAAGTCCGAGAAGGCATGTCTTCTTTTTAGTTCTAGTGCTGTCGCTTACTTTTCTCCAGTGGTACGCCGACCGAGGCATTCCATTCCGTCGTGGCTACCTCCTCCATGGTGTTCCAGGATCAGGGAAGAGCTCGCTCATCCATGCGATAGCTGGAGAGCTGATGCTCGACATCTATACCCTGTCCTTGTCTTCGTCATGGATCAGTGACAGCACCCTGACTACGCTCATGGGTCGTGTCCCCGCTCGCTGCATTGTCCTTCTCGAAGATTTAGATGCGGCCTTTACCCGCAGTGTCACCCGCGACAAGAGTTCCAACGGAACTCCGGATTCGGGCAATAACGGAGAAGAGGCCATTGTTCCAGAGCAGCCTTCGACGTCGAGCAGTCGCCACAGACGTCACAAGGACCACATCTCAGATGTCAACACGCTGAGTTTGAGCGGTCTTCTCAACGCCTTGGATGGCGTTGCCGCTGCAGAAGGTCGTATCCTCTTTGCGTGAGTCTTGCCCATTTGTTTTGCCGGCACCCAATTGACAACACTTGTAGCACCACGAATCACCTTGAGCGTCTCGACCCTGCACTGTCACGTCCTGGTCGTATGGATGTCTGGATCGAGTTTAAGAACGCTTCCAAATGGCAGGCGGAGGCTCTCTTCCGTAACTTCTTCCCGTCGACCGACAAGGATGACGAACCTCCTATAGAGGGTGACCTTGAAGGGATTGAGCTCCCCTCGACGCCAGCGCCTCGGTCGCCATCATTCAATTCTTCTACCCTGTGGTCCATGTCGCCATCATTCTCTTCGTCGTCCTCGTCCCTGGCGTCCTCGACCAGGAACTCACAGTCTCCGCCCGAGTCCGTCACCGGCTCAGAGGCATTTGGCTCGAAGAACCGGGCATATCTCCCACCTCCCGTCGAAGAACACATTGCTGCTTGCCAGCACTCTGCCAAGCCCTTGGATGGTATCAAGCTTGCCCAACTGGCAAAGGAGTTTGCGGACTCGATTCCCGACGATGAGTTCAGCGTTGCGGCGCTACAAGGATGTGAGTTTGTTTTCAACTGTGATTATGGGCAGGGTGGCTTTCCTTTGAATATCTCTCGCTTACGCGGGTGGTGGTGCATCGGTGGGAGTAAAATCTTTACTGACATCATGTTTCTGTTTTCTGGAACATGTAGACTTGCTCAGGAACAAATCGCAACCTGAAACAGCAGCAGAAGGGGCAGCCGCCTGGGTCGTCAGCGAGAGGGAAATGAGGGAACGTCTGAAGAAGGAAAAGGAAGCTCGTGAAATCAAGGAAAAGCTGGAAGTGAGTGCTCGGCGTAAATCCCCACTTGCCGAGCTTTCCACCATGTCACTCGTATCTCCGAGATCGAGTCGCTAATCGTTTTCGTGTACAGCGCGAGAAAAGGAGGAAGGAGCTTATCGAGAAGGAGAAGGAGAAGGCCGAACTCGAGAAGAAGGAACTCGAGCTGACCAAGCTCCGTCAGCAGCTTCAGGAACAAGAGGGCAAGAGCAAGGTCGACTCCGATAAGAAAGAAGACGATTCTGATTCTGTTCCCATCGTCGAGGTCCAGGTCCCCAAGGACGAAGATAAGAGTGAGAGCACTATGGACGAGGACAGCGATGAGGAGAGCCTTCCACCTCCCTCGACCCCTCCCGAAACGGCTTGGATCACGGTCACGGAAGGATCTAGTTGACTATCTGCGACCCCCGCCGCTGTTGGGATGGACGCTCTCGATCCTCAAGTCCCCATCATAGAGCCGACAGCAACGATTCGTGAAGATGGTTCTGATCCTACAGCGACGGATACGCAAGAGCATACCTCCGCCGCTCAAGTCGTGGCTGATCGTCAGCTTCAAGTGGCGTCGAGTGCTCTCATGCTCCGCCATGCTGGTGGCTTTGCCTTACTGTATTCTATGCTGCATTTCTATTTCTTCCATTTGTATACACTGCTCTTGCACTTCAATGTCACTGGGCGGCGCAAGCAGACCTAGTTTTTTTTTCTTTGTCTGCTCTTTACAAGTCGACCTCAATCCCCATCCACCCCATCCTGCACATGCTGACGTTGTATATATCCAGGGTTTTCTGATCGTTGTATACTTGCTTTTCTTAAACAAACCATCGTCCTTCTTGACTCGCATCTAATCACCTGCCGTGTCATTACCTCATATTATCAAATCACACAAGTCATGTCGGATCCGCTGACGGATGAATGCATGGACGTTTTTTTTTAATAAAATGTTATACATTGTTGATTGAGTTGTGCATAAGATCGTAGGTACAAGGTGTCGTTTCGCCGGTCCGGGTGCCCGAATATGAGTATCGTCCGTTTAGTACGTGCTGACCTGGTTCGGGAGGCCAGATGGGAAATATTGTTTGAACAAGTCGGGGTAGTGACGTTGGGCGACGTCGGGATGGCTCCTAAACACATACGCCCCGCGTCAGATCACTTTTCGTATGATGGGTGCAGCGTAATGGTCATCATGACTTACTTGACACGACCGATCAGATTGACTTTGCCCGAGGGCTCGCGATCGAATTCGCCAAAGTTGACGGCTGTGGAGGAGGGGAGGGTCAGATCGTGCACGCAGGGAGGGAGGGAGGGTCGTCACGTACAATCCGTCGTTACAAGATCACCTCTCAGTTCCTTGAGTTTCAAAATGTCTTCCGGGACTGTCGTGTATGCGCGGTGTGAACGAGGGCCAGGTTTGCGTCAGTGGTTTCGTTCTGCAGGATGAGGGGAACGTACAGTCGAGTACTTGATCGGTGAGACGTGCGTTCATGCTGATGTTTTGGAAAAAGGGGACAGAGTAACGGGCCGTCGAGCCGACAGGGGGTGAGAGGACCCGGTGAGAGGTGGCGCGTGCGAGACCACGCGTGACGAATTCGAGGGCTATTCACGAGTGCGTCAGTAGGGAGCCTACAACGGGGCCGAGGAAGTCGTCAACTTGCCCTTTCCAATGTTCACGACAAAGGTTCCGGGAATGGGGGGTGCGTCGATCCATGCGCCGGAAAGGTTCTGGACTTGGAGACCGGGGTGGGGAGAAGCTTGGAGGAGCTGTGACGAGGATTAGCCGTGGTCGAAAGATGTGGCGTGGTCTTACGAATGTGAGGAAGCCAGCATCGTAGTGAGGACCGACGCCTTGATCGGTGAGCTGCCCATCGTTGGCTGGGTACTTGACAACCTGGAAGCGCGTCTCGGTAGTACCGGGTGCGATACGATCTCTCGTCTCGAACCTTCATCTCACCTTGCCTCGGTGCTGCATCAACTCGTCTCTATCGTAGAATTTGTTGAGCGCATCCGACGGGAGACCAAACGCTTCTGCGAGCAAACTGATGAAGCGATAGCTGAGGTTCTGCACGTGAACGAGGTATGTTTCCATGGTATCTCGGAATCCTGGTATGAGCTGTTCGTCGGGCCACTAGAAACCGGATGGATTGAATCGTAAGCCGGACAAGGTGGGATCGCTGGCACACACCTGGCAAGGTCCCCACAATCGCAAGTATTCCGGAGCGCCAGGTCTCCACTGTGTCTCGTGAGGAGTTGCGAAATCAAACTGTTCCCTATAGTCTGTCTTGCCTTTGGTGAACTCTGCGCCAAGCTTCGAGTACCCCAAGAAATGAGGGGAGTTGGCCATGAAGATCTTGTGTTTTGCCTCTTGAGGGAGATCGAAGAGACGCGGGATATACCCGATAAGATCGTCGATGACTTGCTGTGGTACCGTGTGGTTCTTTAAGTAGAGAAAGCCGACGTTGGTGAGAGCGTGTCTGAGCTGGTCGATGAACTCGGGCTTATGAGTTTGGTCATTGGTGAGGGCAAAGTCGAGGACTGGGATGCTGGAGAAGTTGGAAGCCATGGAGAATGCAAGGCGTGTGTTCGGTACCTAAATTAATAGAAGGGGGGAAGATGTGCTCAGTCAGCTCAGCACAATCAGGGTCATGATGCCATGATCAGGAGGTATCGCGCTATTCCCAGCCATGAGTGTATCATTCATTGATAATACAGAGTGTGTATACTCACCGACTGTCATTCAATAACCCCAGAGCTCGCGCTCCGGCAACCGCAAATTTGTAAGATTCCGGCTGCTATGACGCTTCCAGTTCTGGGAGAAGGGGGAATATTCACAGGTATCAATATAAACATTATATTCAGTAACGAAAATCTAGCAGGGACAATGTAGAAGCGAGAAACAGAAAGTACGGAAAGTGAAAAACGAGTGGACGAGATGGAATCAACGAGCGACAAATGACCCAAAAGAAGGTACGCGACGTTCCATAGTGTGTGCAGCCTCACTAAGACACCTAGTCTCCGAGGCTGGGACGGCAGGAACCATAGGGAACGCAAGTGACCGATAAGGCCTAGAGTGGGACAATCAATCGCACGCCTGAATTTATGGGTGCTCCAACTTGACGCGAATCTTGGCTTGGCGTCGGCGCCTTTCCACGATGAGATAGCTCACTGTCGACAATCATCGGCACCGATGGATCATTAATGTCAGCACATCAATCACAGGAGATATACTCACCGATGATTTTCTCAAGAGCGGCGGTAGCTTCCGGTTTGATCTCGAGCCATGCACGCCGGGACATCCGGAAGACAAAGAAATGACGCTTGAAGGGGTGATATTCCGCAACCGGAACCTTGTCTTCGTCGTCAGCTTTAACGAGCTGGAGCTTAAGAAATCAGTCCAAGCTGTCCCCGCGGAGAGGTATGTTACAAACCTGCAAGTAACGCTTGTGGGTCTTCCAGCGGTACATGACACCCTCCTCGCCTGTGGTAAATACGCCACCGCTTTGGCAATATAAGATTTCATAATGCACGACGAATCGAAAGATGTACGCACACGTTGTTGCTGTCGCACTTGACAAAATCTGCAGCGCGAATCCACTCGCCCTCTGCATCAGGCGTGTTGAATCGGACCTTGACCTCTTTTTTGGGGAGGGACTCGATTTCGGCGACGCAGCTCACGATACGGTTTTCATAGTCGTATTTATTTATTTTGGTGAGGTGAGGGTGCCAGAACCGGGTGACGATTTCATAGTAGAATTTGTCGTTTTCCAAGGAAAACGTCGTGTTGCGTACGCTGTTGGTAGCAAAGGTGAGCTTGTGAGGAGGGTCGACCTTCTTTGGGGGAGGCATGGCAAACTGGTGAGACTCGCTAAGTAGGAGAGAAGATGGTTACCAGAGGGGAATCAAGCAGCGAAATGATCGAGACACGAGCTCGGGTAATAAACTGGTGAGAAGTGGGAAGTGGCCGCCGCAGCTGACCGCCACTGTGACCTTCCTGCGCAACTTTTTGATAATAGTCACAGGAAATAGGATGCGCCAGAGAACACTTTGGAGATGTGGCGATGATAGTTCCGCGCCGGTAATGGCGACGCGAGAAAGTGCAGACAGTGCCGTCACGACGATGCGTGAAGCCGGCGATGACTCTGGAGGAACCGGCAAATGGGATCAAGAAGTTTTGAAAACAAGTTCCCATACATACCGAACGCGCGCAGGAGGCTGGGTTTTGCCATCGTGGGCATGAGAGAGCGCAACACTCAGCTGGTCGCCACCACGTCAGCCCAGTCCACGTTGCACATGCAACCTGGACGTGAATACAGATTAGCCATTGAGCGTGAGGGAGGTCCATAAGTCAGCAAGTCGCCGCGAATGGCAACCGTTGCACTCGGGGCTGAGTACTGGACTGTCATATTTTTGTGCATCTGCGTTTCGCATGTTGTCCAACGTTTCATTCGGCGCGACTGTCAGATCCTCACAGCTGCGGTCCCCATCGTCGCCCGCACCGAGCTCACCCACGTCCACCGTCCTCGCCGGTCTGGACGATGAGCTGCGCGATGCCCACCGCGTCCTTTCCCAAGGCCAAGAAGAAGACCTACGATACGCCCTCAACCGCGTCCTCAACAAGGTGGAAGAGCTCGTGAGCCCACGTCCAACTTCATTCCAACCCGACCACCTCTCAATCGATCCCCGATCTCTCCCGTTTGCAGTCCTCCATTCTCAAGACAGCAATCAAGACCCAGACGGAACTAGAGACACAGTTGAACCTTGCAAAGTCGAATCTCCAGCTTGTCATATCCAACAATGAGATGCTTGAAGAGGCTCTGACAAGGGAGACGCCATGCAATGCAAGGGATGTGGGCTGGCGTCGCTGGAGTGCGCGCGAGGTTCAAAATCACAACGCAGAAAGGACGTCTGAAGAGCGCCCTCGAAGCCTAGATTACGGACCTTTGAATGAGGCGGGGACACCCAACGTTCCGTCCAATGCGGCCGTGGTACTCGTCAATGGTGTCCAACCACCAGCACGGACGAGCTCCACTCCTCAACCGACAACCCCGATGACGAGCTGGCAGGACAGCCGTTTCTTTAAATTCCGGTTCAGTAACGGTGGGTCGGATACAGTCACATCCTAGCTATCGCTCATCCGCGGATAGGTGCTCGGCCGCCTGCTCTCTCCCCTCATCCTTCACATCTTACTTCACCCTCTCTTTCATCCTTGGTACCAAATGCACGAGAAAAGGAGATGGAAGAGTTACAAGAACAACTCGAGCGTGAACGTCAGGCTCACAAAGCCGCAGACGTGGCCAAGGCTGCACTGGAGGCAGAGCTTGAGTCGCTGTCACAAGCCTTGTTTGAAGAGGTAGACGCTCCTTCTCTGATAGATTCTGTTCGTCTGAACAACCCACAGGCGAACAAAATGGTTGCTACCGAACGTATGAGAAGAGCCGAGACTGAGGAAGAGCTGAATCAAACGCGCTTGGAGAAAGATGCACTACGTCAGGCACTCAAACTAATAGAGGGAGAGAACGGACGATTACGAAGCGCAAGCTCCTCGTCTGGTACGCCTTTGGGTCTGATTGATCAGTCGGACACGCCGTCTGTAGTTTTCCCTATGCGTTTGAGTCCAGAACCGCGGTCATCTCGGCCATCGTCTAGACCACCAACCGGCAAGGTTACCCCTCCCATCACACCTTCATATGAGATACCCGGCCACCTCGCCGGTTTTCAGCTTGAGCCCGCACCCAAACCGTCGCTAGCTGGACTGCATCGGAAAACACCGTCAATGGAGAAATCGGGCATTGCTGATTTGTCCGTCAGCTCGCTCAAAGAATCACTGCCGGTAATTGTGGCCCCGCCTTCTGTTCCATTTTAATACCTGATGGGCCATCGCCATGAGAAGACGTGGCGTTCCTTGATTTCCTTCTCATTGGCTGTGCAAGTTATCTTTGACGTCGACACGTCCACACGCAGACTGACGATTAGTACAAACCAGTATTGTAGTACCCTAAGGACATCTGTATCCTTGGATCCATATCGTTGCTTTCAGCTGGTTTGGTTGTTTGCCATCGGACTTCGACTCGAATGTTGATCAAGTCCAAAGGTCTCATTTTCATACCTTCTGCGGCACAATGTCAGCTGTCCGGGCGAACACTCAGCGCCGTCCGGCTGCACCTCCAACCTCGACATTGCAGCCAAAACCCCAAATCTCCCTTGAAGAATGGGAAGCTAAAGCACCCTTGAGCGACCTCTCTCTCAAGAGTGTCGCTTCGATCAAAGTAGCGAGTGAAAAGTCACCCCTTCCCTTAAAAGTGAGCACCAGTCGTCTTGTCCCTGTCAGAGAGGTTGTCTTAAATCCAAAAAGGTCGCCATCGAGGTCGATGCCTCGCACCCACCTACTCCCAGTTTACGTGCGACGAGCAAACTCGGTTCAGGTTCCCGACCCTCCACTCCCGTTCCTGCATTTACGCGTTCACCACCTTCGCATGCTCTGGATCCCAAGGTGCCCATACAAACGCCTCAACAATTCTATGATTGGTTTGCACAAGTCGATCGTTCCGTTGCGCATAGCCAAGAAGCCCATTTCAGGGCGCATGTGGCCATGGTAGCGGAACATCTGGACACAGCAGACATGTTGCTCGAACGGCTTGACGAGGTGGAGAAGGAGGTGGATAGCATGCTTGAAGCGTGGAGAGGCGTCGAAGAGGGTGGGAGGAGCTTGAAGGATGCTTGTGAACGGCTTCTCGAAGACAGGGTCAGTTGTTGCACATTATCTCGGTGTTGTTCGCTGATGTACTCTGCGACTGGTTTCAGGACAAGTTGCTTGACCTCACAGACGAGATTGATACCAGACTGGAGTATTTCCAAGAGCTCGAACACGCGACTCGGATGCTTAATCACCCTGGAGAATCGCTCGTTCTACAAACTGACTTCTTGTACATGGTCGAACGTGTCGATATATGTATCGAATATTTGAAGGCTCATGTGCGTTCCTTCACTAGTCACCATCACATTAATGCTCCCAGTACTGAGGAAAACGCATCTAGCGGTATTACAGGGAAGCGGAGGTCTACCTATTACGCTTCCAGCAATGCATGACACGCGCCATGACACTCATCAAAATGTTTTTTGTTGGCTCCCTCAGGGCTCTCACAGCAGACGTATCGAAGCGTTTGTCTGAGAAGGTAGCCCAATTGCTCTTTGTCTTGGGCACAGTTCAGTTAACCCCGACAATAGGATGTATCTTCTACAGCACAGATGCATTTATTGTATACCAGATTTCGGAGTGTTACACCTCAACTGGCACCTCTCCTCAACGAGCTCGAGCGGCGGGCGACTGCGCATCCAGAAGAACTCTCCGCTCTCTTGTATGAATGCCATTCAGCCTACTTCAGTGCACGCAAGACCCTCTTGGTGGGACGTTTGGTAGAAGAAATACGAGGGTTGGATCCAACACACACCGAGCTTGTCGAACTTGTAAAGATACCTTCTCCGTCTAGAAATATTGTCGTTCATTTCTGCTTTATAGACAAACGCGGGATGCGCCTATTTGAAACAACTTTGTACGGACGAGTTCAATATCTTCCGCGAGTTTTTCGATTCTGGCGAGGATCAACTGTAGTGAGTCGTATCGTTTACTCCTCCTATTCTCTTTGATTCAGCCGAGATTGGTAGCCCTTACCTAGAAACCCTCTGTGATTACCTCTACGATGATCTCCGCCCTCGTATTCTTCATGAGACTCGACTCACTACGCTCTGCGAAGTTTGTACTGTGCTTCAAGCCTTGATGGTTCTTGACGTCGTTGAACTCCCTGACGAGCCCCTTGACGAGCTGAGTGTGGACCTCGATCATGCGAAGCCAAAAGGCCTCGGGAGGCTTCACATCAGCCACTTACTACAAATGGTTCTTCAAGATGCTCAGACTAGACTATTTTTCAAGGCTCAGAGCTTGATTCAAGCTGAGATCAGGTACTATGTTCCAAAGCCGGAAGATCTGGCATACCCAGATATACTCGTAGGTTTGTTGTTCAAGACTCCTTGTTTCCGTGGATTGAAGAATCGCTCATGAACCACTGTAGCCGTACGAAAACCTACTTCTCAGTTCGACATCAGAGAGAAGGAAAGTGTCAGTCGGTTGTTCCAACTTTCCTCCTTGAGCAAGCAGGAAACGTGGTATCCAACCTTGCAAAAAACTGTTTGGGTGCTATCTCAACTGCACGATTTTGTCAAGGTAATACTTTGCACGCCCTCCAGTTGCCGCGGTTCACGTATATCGCCAGCCCGCCATATTTGAAGACATTGCTCAGGAAGCCGTGAGCCTGTGCCGACAGTCGCTGGTATCGTCGGGTACTATCATAGGCCAACGTAATGCTCCTGCAAGCACACTCGATGGAGAACTCTTCCTTGTCCGACATCTCCTGATCCTGAAAGAAGTCACGAACAATCTTGATTTGGCTGGGAGAGAAACCCAACGGCAAACAGGCCAGGGTGGCGTGACAGGTAAACACCTGCTTGATCACACCTTGGAGCCTTACTAACGCTGGACGCGAACAGATGCACTGACTTCCATTCTCAACAGGACAACCGCGTTGCTTCCCGACGCACTCTTTGCATCCCTCGGCATGCCACGTGGATACGAGAGCATGATGGATGCTAGACATGTAAGTTGTTACTGATCCGTCTGGAAGTTCTGCCGCATACCATTTCCCATTCCCCAGGAAATCGACCAAAACCTCAAACGCGCCTGTCAAAATCTCATCTCACTCTGCGCGAAGGGTCCGTGTGAACCTCTGCAAGAATGGGTCGGTCGTGTGCGCGCCTTCAACACCTCCCGTACGGTTACCCCGTTGACGGATCCACCGGGACCGGTTCCGCTGCTCACTGAACAAGACTGGGCCCCCCAATCCGCGGCTGAAGATTTGCATGCAAAGTTTGTTGAATCGTGCGAACGCGATCTCAGGGCAGCGGTGACGAAGCTCCGGTTGTACCTAGAGGACAATCGGACGGTGTCGGTGTTGCTCACGCATGTGAAAGAAGCAGTTGTGGATGGGTATATGGGGTATAGAGAAGTGGTGTGGAACATGTACGCGGGAACATTGAAAGGGGTTGTGTACTCAGAGGGGAGCTTGAAGGAGAGATTGAGCGTTATTTGTGAGGAATGACGACTTCGTGGGGTTCGGTGCGTGTTGCAGTGTAATATGACATGATGGACCATTATCGACGTTTCTCTTGAGTACGCACGAGCTCACCTCATATATCTAGCAGTGCGATGAAAACCCGAATGGTATAGATGTCGTACACATCACTGATGGTGACCATGATAACTTCTGATGAAGTGTTATCCTACAACACCCCCTCACTAGTCCCCTTGTTGAAAAAAATGGCACCACTATCCGTCAGTCGATATTGTAACGCGGCCGAACGGGTGATCAGAGGATATGAATGTTTGCTCTCCACAGGACCCAAGTGCAGACACAGCTGCATGGTGTATGTCGGATTTCGTTTCATCGGATCAGGGTATGAAGGGTCCTGACTCACCTCACCACTCACAGCACCACTACGGCCACTTGATAGAGGTCTTACCTCCACATGGTAGGAGCACAGTTGCAAAAGATGTTGGAAAATAGGGTCAGGCTCTGATCGATTGAGAACGTGGTGTCGTATCAAGAAGGTTGCAGCCTCCTGACATGCCCACGTCTCTTAATTAGCATGTTTAAGACGATAGACTATGGCCTACCTTCAGACACAACGCTCGAAGCGCACGACAAAATCGCGATAATTCCAGAACGGAATATCCAAGCCATTCAAGGGTTGCGATATCGTCTAAGATGACGAGAGTTTTTGCATCCTCATCCTGTCCACTACACAGAGCCGTGGAAACGAGGTCGAAGATGCGCACCAATCTCGAGTCTCTAGAGCTCGTGTCAGGTTCTTCAGACTCTTCCGACTCCTCGAGGTGCGAGTAAACATCAACGAACTTGAACCGGGCGTTTTGCGAGATGTTTAAACTCTTTATAATGTCCTCAGTAGATAGCAAAGTAGATGCCGCTCTCTACGCACTGACTTGGATGCCACTGATTTTATTCGTTCAATGTCCTCCGAGACGGAGAGTAAGAGACACCGAGACTGCTTTGAATCCTTTAGACGCAGATTCAGAAATCTGTGGATCAAAAAATCCGCAGGAGCCTGTAATTCGTCGGTAATCAATACAAGTCCAACGTGAGAGGCGAGGTCTGCAGGTGGAAATGACTGCATCGTTCAAGTTCTCGAACGAAATCTAATCAATGCACTTTTACCAAATCCGTCTTCCTAGAAGCCTTTGCACAACAGGCACAAGCAACGTCTCCCGTCTCCACCATATTACGGTCCCGGTTGAGGACTAATCGAAGCGGGGCTGGTCTATCAATCACTATAAACTACGCTCGGGTTGATCTAGCTGGTCGCGCCATGGCTGAGGAATCGTTCGAGACACTTTTTGGGTCTTGTGTGCTTGACGTTCTTACGCCAGATACCTCGATATCGTTCCCGGAGGATGTCATCGCAGACGACTGGCTCACGAGCGTCAAACAGCCTCACGCGGAGAGAAAGCAGGCTTTCTTCGGTGAGGTACATTGTATACTCATCGTTGCACCACACCGAAGCTCACGGGTGTCTAGACGAGCAATTGAACCTGTTTCTTGTGATGCACATCAAGCATCCATCCCTCATCAACGCACATGATCCCCATAATCCTCCACGATCCCTTGTGGACTTTCTCAGTCATATACAAGTATCATTGGAAGCGACCTACATCTCTAAAACGCCAAACCAAGATGTACCGGGCACTGCTAGTCTTGTCCGTCCTCGCACGTCATCCATGCCCAAGGGCGGCCCGTTCTCGCTCCATCCCTCGATATTTCCACCTAACACTCCGAATCCGATCCCATCAACTACTGAAAGTGACCGCAAATATGTGCAATCAGAGGGAACTTTACTGTTTTCCAGTATTTGGGGAACGAAGAAAGCAACAGGGGAATTGAAGGAGAAGTTTGCGCTCCTGTTTTCCGAAACCCAAAGAGGCTGGATTGCCGTCTATGAACTTTCTCTGATTGTGTGTGAGTAAGCTCATGATATCCTTTGGTTTGGTGCGGCCGTGTTGAACTTCTTAGCCTATCTGCGTCTTCCCTTCTCCGACCCTCTGCTTTGCCTGACCGCATCTGCTACATTACGAGAGAAGGCTCTCTCTCTCTCTCAATCAGCTCACCCGCTTGTGGCATACCTGGTCAAGGCAGGCATAATTTCTCATCTGGATTCGGGAGCTGTGACGGGTGGTGAACATGGTGAGGAGGACGAGGAAAATGAAGACACTGGCTTCGAGGAAATCAACTTACTCGAAAACCTCACACTGGGTGCGTCTATGCATCACGATCCACGGTATATAATCATTTAGTCTGTTTCGTAGCAGGTTCCAGTACATCACCGGACGCCGAGTCGCTCCACCTCCCTTCAACTCGACTAGGAAATAACACTCGTCAACGATTCTTTTCACTTCCTCCGGTATCCGCACCGGCTCGAACACCTCCTTCGACCTCCAAGCAGACTCCGAATCATATCCTGCGACAATCTTACCGCAAAATTTTGCAGACGGTCTCTGGGTTTCGCGTTCGAATGCGTACTGTGTTTGTTCCTCATGTCTTGCTGCCGAAGAACTCTTCTGTTTCCGAAAGCGATCAGGACGCTCACGACCGAAATTATTTCGAAAGTGGGAGCGAAGAGCGAGAAGCAGGAAATAGTGAACGCACTGTGGTCCTCTGCGTCGAGGTGGAGAACTCTGGAGAGTCAGGCCCAGCCACCGGTTTCTCGCTCGAGCGTTTGGATGTGAAGATTGGCGGAGAAGATGCGACTACAAGATTGATCGGATGGGGAGAGGGTGCTTTCGACTCCGAGTCGGATACAGAGAACCACCTCTTTCCTCTGCTTATAGGTTCAATGGAGCAGTACAACCTCCTCTACGTCGTATCCTTCTGGAACACACCAAATGATCAAGACAACTTGTTGACGACCCAGGGTACCAACAACGGCGGCGATTTACAGAGAGCAGTGACAATCACTGTCTACGGCAGACCGTATCTCCTAAGTGAAGTCGGAGATGAAAACAACATCCTATCCTACCCGACTCCAACCTTCTCATCACGGTGGAATTGTGTTCTTGACCTATCGTCTAGACCTCGCGAGGAACCAGTAGATTTCCACGAAACCTCGGTAGGACGTAGTGCCCTCCCCGAGCCTGCTTCACCCTTCCCAGGTCGTACTGCGCTCTCATCTCTCTTGTCCCCTGCACTCACGACACCTACTCCTCAAGCGATCGCAGGAAAACGACACACGCTGCCTGGTAGTATCACCGCCATGCGTGCTATCAATCCCTCTTCTAACTTTCGTCTCTCTCTGCCGTCTCGCGAGTACCCTGGAGGGCCTGCTGCGCTACCTGCTCCGCCGACCGCTTTCACCCCTCCTGTTGCACTTCAGACATTTAAAAGATCATCTTCGACCACGTTTGGAATGGCAGCTCCGCCACCGAGTGGAGGTGGGTTCAACGCCAACGTCTCACCCGAAATACTGGCGCAACCATTCGTCACATCACATACCCCCGCGTACCCCATATTCTCGCCAGGCGTGACAGCCACCGCGCCACACATCCAGGCATTGGATAGTCAACAAGGCTATTCCGGTCCGAGCATAGAAATCAAGCGAGAGAGAGGGACGGGAATGATGACCGCGGTGCCACAGACACCGTTCCCGACCGTCTTGAATACACAGTTTGACACTCGACAAGAACCTCTGTCGGTGCCTTCGGGAGAGCCCGTTGTCATTTCCGTGGGCCTCTTGCCCGCTGAGTCTGACGACGGCTATCCGTTTGGGCAGAGGAAGATATATCCGTCAGATCAATTCACGTTGGATATTTTCGTCTACAATCAGAGCTCGTGGACCAGAAGGTTCGAGATTAGCTATCCGAATACGGATAGACGACAATGGAAAATGAGACAGAATAGGGCTGCCCCAGGATCTAAAGGGAAAGGCTACCTGGAGGAACTCACGGCTTCGGTCGCTCCTCCTGGTATCTTACCCTTACAAAACCGAGTGAGGGTCGGGTGAGTCAAGAAATATAGTTTTCTAATGACTCGTACTTCTAAGGATTGGTTCACTCCACAGCCCGCTCAAGCCCTCCACTTGTCAATCTGTTCGTATGGACTTCCTTTCTATTTCTCCTGGTGTGCATTCTGTCGACATCCTCACACTAACGGACGTCGAGACCGGATACGCAGTTAACTTACGGTAAGCATAAGAAATGGGCTTTTTCCAGCTAATAACTGACTCAGCACCAGATCTGTTATGGATATCGTCGTCCATGAACGCACAGCAGAGGAGAAGGAAGAGAAGGTTCCATAGTTGGTACTTTATGTACCTGAGGCATGTGCTACGAATTTCGGCGATCGTAGACATCAGGGAACGAGGAGGCTTGCAAGAGAACAAATATGAATATACAAGAACAACAAAGCGTGAAATCTGAAGAGGACGCATAGTGGTACATAACAAAAAACCTGGGTGTCTTGCACGGAAAGGTTAGACTGGGTAAGGATCCAAAAGAACTGCGGTGGAGACAAGGCGGCATAGTGGAAATTAACTGGGAAGTCGCTAGGGAAAATTGTTTATATCCACTGAGCCTTGTCCCAACCTGGGTCCTGCAAAAATGCACAGAGAACTTTGCTACCGGTCTAGAGGCGAGAGGTGGAACGTGAGGGCCGTTTGACGCATCATGGGATTGAAGACCGCACCTGCAAAAGAGGGTGACCCGCAACGATGCTAAGGAACCGTTCAAGTCCTTCCCTCCGGGCTTCAATGACTTCATCAGAGAATCTATTAGTGAAGACCTTGCCAGGGAGGGGAGGAATGTTGACGCGAGTAGACTCCCGTTCGAGGATATCGCGGAATGCCTCAAAGTCTGAGTAACGGCGTCTCACGAGGGAGTGGCGTAATTTGAAGGCAGGTATGTTGGTCTAAATCGTCAAAACGTACTCAGACTCACAAGGGGTGACAGCACCATCAACTGAGAACATACTTTGCATACGACTTCATAGTCGGTAAACATTTTCCGACCAAATCCTAGCGCAACATCGACTACAATGTAGGGAAATTTTGGCGAAGAACACTTGCTTACCGTGCGTTTGAGGATTGCGAACCTCAATTTCCAGAAAACTCTCTGGAACGCTGTACATCTCTTCGATCTGCAAGGCGCTTGCTCGGATTGATTCAGGGAGGACAGAGAAAGGATCGAGAGGTACATACGGTCTGCTCACGCGCCCCGAGGCGGGGTTCATCAAACGCGGTGCTTCGAGCGAAGGGCGACACAGTGGTCATGGTCGTTGTGAATCAAGAACGGATACAGCTCCGAACAGCAACACAACAAATCACCGGATGGGTCACAAAGTCACGCATGCGTAACATCACTGTCACTTAGCCAGTGCCTATGATAACGAGCATCTGTGGTATTCGTCGAGTACTACTTAGGCTAGTTGCCGAACATGAGTTTAAGATTTTCTAAGCTCTCGGGATCTTCTTTCCCTGACTTAGTTGTTCCTCGAAACGCTTCCTTGATGATGGCGGTCTTGCGCTTCTGGATCTCTAGGATGTTACCTTCAATGGTATTCTCGATCTGGGCAAACATTGTCAATGTTGGAAATAATGCAGAACGAGGGTTCTCTTACGATGAAATGCTTGACATAGACTGTCTTCTCTTGGCCAATGCGATGAACCCGGTCGATTGCTGTTGAGGATGTTACCATGCGTAGGTACGATTCAACTAGGGAAAATACCTTGGTTCTCAGTGGCCGCGTTCCACCAGCAATCCATCTAGAACTGGGGTTAAATTTGCCCTGCAGAGAACTCTGAAAGATTACCATGAATACATTATTAGCGCAGGTAAGCTGTTTGTGTGATGAGTAGAGTTTATCGAGAGTGAACAATTTCCTTACATTTAGCCCAACCCCACCAGCCTTCAGGCTAATAATCAGAACTTTGGGTTTACGCTCATTTTGTTTGAACTCGGCTATCGCTGCGCTACGCTTTCTCATGTCCATAGAACCATCAAAACGGTACCAATCAAGGTGTTCACGGTCAAGAGCCATTGATATGAGCGAGAGGAAGGACGTGAACTGCGAGAAAACGATTGCGCGGAAGTATGGATCTTGGTCTCGTAGTCGACCTATTTGACAACCATGATCATTGCCTGCCGTTAAATGACCAAAGGATGACTTACGCAAGTTTTGAATCAAAGCATCGAGTTTCGTCGAAGAGCGGAAGTCATTGCGACGTAGCTCAACCACTGGTGTACTCGCAGACCCTGTCAGTCTGTTACCCCCTGAAGGGAGAGTTTTCATTTCATTTTCAGTTTTAGGTCTAAAAACCTCTATTAATTCGTCTTCTTTGATAGGGCCACAAGAACAGGAAGGGCAACGTCCTTCTTCGCTTCGCTCGATGCAGGCTGTTATATAAGAAACAATACAATCTTTGCAGCTACGAACGATAATAAGTTACAGGCGACACAAGTAGACAATGCTTACCACCGATGCAAACACTGGGGAATGATGACTGCAGTCTCCATAATATCAAGACAGATGGGGCATTCATCTGTACTGGATGTCCCAAGGTTGGAGAGTACGTTCTTCGCGAAGGACATGCTTGATGCGTCAGAGGTTCGCTGATCGGCAACGTCATGTATTAAAGCGTCGATTTCAATACATTTTGAGCCCGATGAAGGCTCGTTCACCTGGTCTTTAGGGTCTATGACAAGATCCAGATGCAGCACGGCACGTCGCAAGCTGAGTGCTGGTTTGTTAGCCACAGGAAGTTAGACCCCGAGACAAGTACAGACCGCATCAGCATGGCGAGAATGTGAGTATAATTCTTGCCGACCAATCCTTTGGCATTAAGCTGATCAAAGTCTCGTTTGGCGGTATCGTAGATAGAATCATAAAATTTCCGCTCTGCGACGGAGAGTTGAAGAGTTTCGATGCTATCTTCCTTTGGGGGCAGCTCTACAATCCGTTTTCCATCACTGTCCCGCATGTGCTTCTCTCTGCGGAGTAAAATGCTCTCCAAAATGACTTGCACTATCTCGATCGCTTTAGGGTCGCGAGCAAGAAACGGCAACGTGATAAACCTAGAACCAGCCTTCAGTCGCGGTCAAGGAATTTTCGGAAGCCAACGCATACGAGCGGAAAAAGGCATAAGATGACCAGGGAGTGTAATCCAGAAATTTCCTGCTCTGGATGTGAGCATGGAAGTGCGACAAAAATATGCATGTCTCACAAGAGGGAGTGAAGGTCTTCGAGCTTGTTTACGATTGGTGTTCCTGTCACGGCCCACCTCCGCCTTGCTCGAAGTGCGTAGACAGCTCGGGCAGTTTTACTCGTTCTCGATTTACAATGGTGGGCCTCGTCCAGAATGACCCTCATCCATTCGACTGTCATGGCAAGTCAGTAACTACTCAAGTGAGAAAATTGATCATTACTTTGGTAGACCGATGATTGACCATTTGACTTTTCAAACTTGGAATGCTCAGAAGCCAAGACGCCGTAAGAGGTAATAACGATGGGAATGCCTATGTCACTGTCTTCTTCAGTCTCTAAGCCGTCCAGATCCAACCTATTTTGCCCGTGCCAGACAATAACTCGCAGAGTTCCGGAAACACTGGAACGCTCCAGTTCCTCAGACCATTGCGAGAGAAGAGATGTTGGAGCAACGACCAGGGTCGCGGAAGGGCCTTTCATTGGTCGGTTTGTTTGCTTGGATGGGATGGCTCGAAACGCGTTGTCTAGTCTTAACTGACGGCCACGAGTGGAATGCTTCTCGTCATCACTGACAGGTTCCGGTCCTTTATTGGTGTGGATCAAGGCTGAAATCATGATTGTCTTGCCCATTCCCACTAAATGAAGGTCAGACAAATAAAACGTGTCAGTTCGCATGGTGCTTACTTTCTATTAAAACATGGTATGCTCAAACATCAGTCTCTATTAGCAAGGGTGGCAAAGCTTACCGTCTCTACGAGGGTTGATGAGTTTGATGCCGAGCACAATGTGTGAAGACTTACGCCAAAATCCCGCCTCTGAATTTGCGCTCTACCTTGGGGAAGTCCAGGCTGAGCTCGCCCGAGAAAGGGTTGAAATAGAACGGTTTGTCATCCTCAGTCAGATCAATTAATCCATTGCACGGCTCGGCAGGGAACAGATATCTGAAGAACGGTCGTGATGCGTAACCGTATGAGGTAGCTCGAGACTTACTCGCTCCACAGAGGATCCATGGATGTTGCTTCTCTTGCGGAGATTTTACCTGACTCCATAGAGTGCATCCACCTGCTATATAGTAAGCATATAATTTGTCCGAGCGAGAGTTGACTCACATTAGTGCTTGCTTTTGATACCCCCTTAAGGTGAGCGTAAATGTTGATGGAGGATCCATCTCTGCCATGGTCTGGTCGTGTCGCTGTGCCCTGCAGATATGGAATCAGACGATGCCATACATAGAGGCATACTTCGATCACCTTCGGTAAATTAGGTCCATTTGATTGTCAGACAACTCTTCACCCTCTTCGACTTCAATTTCTTCTCCATCACCAATGATCTCGGTCCTCGTTTTCCTTGTCCCTGCCAGTTTCTGCGCGGACTTTCCATTTTGCCATCCATCGTCATCGGGTATTTGGTCACTACACAAAGCTCGCGCACCAGTGCGCGGTCGGAGATTGACAACGTCAAATAAGGCTAGGAGCGCAGTTTTTCGTTCACGGAGAGATTGCTCTTCCTCGGTTTCCTTTCCTTGTCCGAACACCACTTTTGGATGTCCGGAAGCGTCCGATGCATTAACGGGCTTGAACGCTGAAGCGGAAATATAAACAGAGAGGGAGACAATCATGTCTGCACCTGAGTAGAGGACAGGTGGGCAATCGATCATTGTGCTGCCCCGGAAGTTAATCAGACCTTAGTGGATGTATGAATATAACCACGAGAATGGAGCAGTAGAAACAGAAATACCCATGTCCAACAACTTTGATACCCATCCAGCGATATCTTGCGGTAGTCTGCCGAACTCTTCCACCTGGTCATACCGCCTTCTGCCATTACACAACGAAGTACTTACCGAACCCTCCTTTATTGGTAAGTCGAACAATCATGTCTGTCTTCCGTTTCACATTTTTGACTGGTTGAGACTTAAGCATCGCCTTGAGGGAGTGTTGTTTTTTCTTTCCTTTGACTGAGGATGTCGCTGCGGCACTGGTGCCCTGAGGACTGTCCCTTTCGACTCTGATCTCGTCACCCGGTTTGATATAACCTTTGCCCTTGACGGTGCTCCAAGCATTGGGGACCAAGAAAGTGCCCAGGTACGTGCCATCTGATTTGATGGCAAGTTTAGGCTGTGTAAACAACGAAAGGCGCCTTTTCTTGTTTGGAGGCGGGGATGACCGAATGGTGGTCTGAAGAGGAAGAGGAGGGGGTGGAGGAGAGGAGTCCCCTGAAACAACGGAAGACATACTGCTGACGCTCGACGCGCGTGGGATCTCTTCGATAGAGGGCAGCTCGAGGTCACTTCCAGAGTCATCGGCCGCACGAGTTGCCAGGGGAGTCATGGCGATAGGGTTTGGTGGGACTTCGAAAGTTGAAACATCCTCGTCGTCACTATCAGAATAAAATAATCGTTTTTCACGGATTTGTTGAGACAAGACTGAAACAACTTCTGGCTGGGTAGACCCTGGAAGGTCCACAGCGACGTCTTCCGAATGCTGAACGTCTTCTGCAGGTACCCTAGATGCATCTAAATCATCTGGATCCGCGAAGAATAAAGCGCTATTGCTCATGTCGGTATCCGTGATTCATGAGAAGGTGAGACACTAGTACGCGCCGCAGTGACTATGAGTCGCGACCCCGCGTTATTTTGGTTTGTTAGGTTCCCAGGCCTCTGAACAACACACATAAACAACCACGGACTCCTTGTGTCTGCGTGTACTATGACCTTACGTACACAAAAAAGCCATATTTGTACGCAACAATTTGTTTTAATCTAGTTTGCACCGTAATGGTGGCGCGCGTGTTGTCACTTGCCGCCACTCCCTGACGGCCATCAATATGCAAACCTGAAGTCAAGCCGTGCATTTCCTTCGTCTCTGGTCGTCTGAAGGTAGTCAGCTTGCTCCTGTCCATGG
>JBBPLK010000016.1:160915-209646 GCA_038089735.1 Exsudoporus frostii
CTAATGGTGGCGCGCGTGTTGTCACTTGCCGCCACTCCCTGACGGCCATCAATATGCAAACCTGAAGTCAAGCCGTGCATTTCCTTCGTCTCTGGTCGTCTGAAGGTAGTCAGCTTGCTCCTGTCCATGGCACATCAGCCAGAGAGCTCGCCCCATTTCAAAGGAAAGGCACCTCTTCTGTCATCGCATTCCATTTGCGATCCCTCCTGCGATTCATTTCGCGGTAGAAGAAGAATGTGAGGATGTAAAGTACTATATTCGCGCTGCAGATCAGTATGAGAACAAGATTCCCTCGTTTATCTACAGTCCATTAGCGGGTTCAAAGGGCAAGCGAAGGAAAGTGACACGAACAGAGCGGCTATTGCAGAAAAGTATCAATTAGAGTTGCAAACTTACAGGTGGCACGTCACTCACAGCATCATTTGTTCTGTAGATATTGGCCTGCAAGCACGTATGTTAAAACGTTAGCGGTGGTTCAAACGGTAAACGTACATAAGCGATAACCCCTCCCTGAACGAACATGTTGTAAAGAGAGGCACTTATGGTCCTTGTCTTCACACTCCCTGAATTTCTCGAAACCCAGGCCACCTGAATGGGGTGGATATATGGGAAAGCGGTTATCAATGTGACCACAATATAGTAATCCCACTGATTAGTTGTGAGACCGAACGACCGGAGAGCGATAAGGAGCGGTAAGGCCCAGATCTGGAGGATGAGACAGCCTAAGACACGGGATTGAATGCGCTCGGCGAAGTACGATGTGATGAGAAGGTTCAAAAGTCCGAGTGAAGGGCTAGGAAGAGTTAATAGATTGGATTGTGTGGTCGTGAAGCCAAGGTTGCGAAGCGTTAGCGTCAGGTAAGTTTGAGGAGGCCCGACAGGTACTAGCTCTGTGAATAAGTGCACACCGAGGGAGCACAAAACCTACTCATGTGCATTATTCCGAGGATATACAAAGGCCACATCCGCCAATCACATGCGGACCGCCATATCATGAGTGGTGAGAGACCTTGACGATTGTGCATATCGGATTTCGTATGATCATCCCTAAGCACCCTTAATGCGGATTTAGGTGTACAGGGCTGCGGAACAATACGAATATGGACAAACCGGTTGACCATGATGATTTCTTCCCGTTCAGTGAACCACCCACGTGGTCGAAACCACGCTTTAGTTTGGGTTGGTCCAGGAGGCATCAAAAAGACAGAGGCGATTCCAACGGAAAACGTAATCAAGCCCTCGATCAGGAAGAGGTATCTCCAACCGCCGTGACCAGAAGGTATGAGAAGAATCCCGGTTGCGAGAAACGCGCTAATCATGACGGTCAGGTAGTTCGAGACCCAGAACCATGCTAAGCGTATGGGTACTGTAAAACTTTGAGAGACTGTCGATGGAAGGAGCAATGCATTTCTGACATTCGCGTTTGGTATAGAAATACGACAGGTATAGCACAACATCGGGGATGAAACCACCCTCCATGAAGCCAAGGAGAAACCTGCAACAAGTTAGCATCTACGATCGATATCGTTGTGACTAACATGCCTCGTTGTCAGAAAGGAAGTGCGTCCAGTGAGCCAGAACTGAGAAAACGAAACGAGGCTCCACAGAATTATCTAGGCCCTGTCTCAACGACCATGGAGTGTGGCCAATCAATATGTAGCGCACCTGAGTCGGTATCCATACATCTGGCCCTACTCGCTTGGAGATGAGTTGCGAGGGTAACTCTGCAATTAAAAACGAGACTCTGTATAAGCTATTCCCGAGGTTAAAATCGTTCGTCGTGAGATGTAGATCCTGCAGAAAGTTGTCTGTGTTCGCCTGCGATATGTTTGTTCTGTCTAAATCAAGCGCGAAAAACATGATGCAGGCCCAGATGGTGATACGGATGTCAATCTTCCGGACGACACTCTATCGGAATTTTCAGTTATCCACGCTAGCTAGAAGCTATATCATGCTAACCAGTTCTTCTCGCCACGTCCAACGAGCATTAGGATCAAACCTATGAGCATTCTCGTACTGTGGGGGAGGGCGATAAACCTCCAAGGAGACAGGATCGTCGAATACAGACGGCTGGGTCGCGATTTCATCGAGACTGCTGTCGTCCCGATTGAGGATTTGCCAGAACCACCGATTACCAGCATTGGTATTGGTAGAGGCAAGCGAAAGTGGCTTCTCTGGAGGGAGATTGGAACCTTCCTTTGAGTCAGTCATTGTATGATCATCCGAATTTCTCGCGTCTCTTTAACTGGTGGGTGAGTTTGTCATTTTTTATATACTTGGCCAAACCATTGGGTGTGTTTTTCCACATCTGCTCCTACGGCGCTCTAAGACCGGGAAAGCACAGTAGGCATGTCCGTTCCTTGGGAATGAAAAGGACATCACATGGGTCTTTTTAGCCCCTCGAGATTGATACGGACAGGGATTGCGTGTTCAGGGACAAAATGACGCGATGAATATTGGAGATCATCGTTCCCAGGCGTACCAGCTGACGTGACGGGTGACTGAAGGTATTGACACTCCAAGTTGTGTGGGTATTGAACAGATGATACGCTATGTTCGTAACCGTATCATTAAGACATCCAGATTCACCCTGGCGAAGTTACCGTCTAAATATGCCTCTGATTCAAATCTCCAGTATGCTTGCCAGGATGATAGGGTGGGTAGTGACGAGAGTTTGGTGTGAATAGAGAACAGGAAATCCTACTGTGGACCACCTGAGAGGTGTGAAAGGACGAGCGAAGCGGCGCAAAGTTGTACAGCCACTGACCAGCCGAGTTGCGATTGTCTCTCATGTTCTCACTTGCACACACGCAGTCCATCGCTCGCACGCTTGTTCGTTGCTAATGTTTGAATACATCTATGTCTCGTACGCTTCTTTCTGGTGCAACAATAATATCCTCTACAAGTAATCAGAAAACTTGAATTACTTCCGACAACATATAGCTCACAACAATAAATCCTTCTGCAGATGATTATCGAGGTCTTGTTTCGGCCCTTCTGACAGCTTGTACGTCAAGCTCATGAATAACGTACAATGGGAAACAACTCACTATCAATTCACCCAGGCTCTCGCGCTCTGGAACAACTTGAACCACGGACCCACACCATTCCAGGCACTCGAGAATGAAGATGGGTACCAGCTATTACTCTCTAGAGTGGTTGCCCGCTCAGGGTGAGGCATCAGGGCAAGAACCCTGCCGTCTGGTGTCTGTACCCCAGCAATGCCATCAACGCCTCCGTTTGGGTTCATGGGGTATACTTCGGTCGGCAATCCCTCAGAATCCACAAATTGGGAGGCGACGAGACCTGCAGTCCGCAAGGCCTGAAGCTGCGGATCGCCTTTGGCGAATGAGACCCGTCCCTCTCCGTGCGCGACGGGGACGGGGAGTTTGGAGCCGACCATGTCGCGGAGGAACACAGAACATTGTGTAGCGTCGCTTTGCGAGATCCGGACTATGCAGACCCGCGCTTCGAATCGCTCGCTGGCGTTCTGCTTGAAATCTGGCCAGTTTTCCGCACCAGGTATCAGGTCACGGAGATGACTGAGGAATTGACATCCATTACACACGCCAAGTGTGAAGGTGCCGTCGTTCTCGAAGAACTGTTGGAACTCTCTCCTGGCGAGTTCATTAAGGCGAACTGAATGAGCCCAACCTTTTCCGGCCCCGAGGACATCACCGTAAGAGAAACCACCGCAAGCGGCTAGCCCACGGAAGCTGGTTAAAGAGACTTTTCCGCTAAGGAGGTCGGTCATGTGTACGTCAACGGCATCAAAGCCGGCTGCGGTGAATGCCCAAGCCATTTCAACATGGCCATTGACACCTTGCTCTCGCAGAATGGCAACTTTGGGGCGGTACGTCAGGTCGCGGAAAGGGGATGTGTTATATGCGAAGGTGAGCTCGTAATATATGCCCTTGTAGCTGGGGTCGCTTATGAGGTCAAATTCCTGCTTCGCAGTGGTAGGGTTATCACGAAGGCTCTGCATCCTGAACGATGTCTCGGACCAGATTTCCTGAAGCTGTCCTCGAGTTCGGGAGAATAGTATGCTAGAATTTTCCCTGATAACGAGAGTCTGGTTGGTGGGATCTTCGTTCACGCTACCGATCTCGAAGATGGAAGTGACAGGGAAACCTGCGCTGGCGAACGTAGACTTCAATTCGTCAACCATGTGCCTGTGCACTTGAATGACAGCACCAAGCTCCTCGTTGAACAGCGTCGCAATGGCATCCCCAGAAGGACCTAATGGATCAAGTGTGATATCTGCGCCGACTCGACCCGCGAAGGTCATCTCAACCAGGGTAGCAAACAAACCACCGTCAGAACGATCATGATAGGCAAGGACCAGGCTTTCTTTTCTGGCGATCTGGCAGCCGTTGAAGAAGGCTTTGAGCACGGAAGGATCAACAACGTCAGGTGCCTCCGATCCGATCTCCCTGAACACTTGTGCCAGCGCCGATCCACCCATACGCTTCTTCCCTCCCGCAAGGTCGAAAAATACAAGGACTGTCGGCTCGCCAACATGCGTGTGGAGTTGTGGCGTCCAAGTTGTGGAAATGTCGTCCACAGGTGCGAATGCAGTGACAATGAGCGACAAAGGTGCACTAACTTCTCGTTGTTCATCTCCTTGCTTCCACTTCATTGACATGGACATCGAGTCTTTGCCGACCGGTACACCAATTCCGAGTGCAGGGCAAAGCTCCAAACCCACAGCGGTGACGGCCTCGTACAATCCTGCCCCTTCACCGTCTTTTGACGCAGCGCACATCCAGTTAGCGCTTAGCTTGACGAGGGAGATATCCGAGATAGAAGCTGCGACGATGTTAGTCAAAGACTCGGCGATTGCCATGCGTGCGGACGCAGCGGGGCTGAGGAGAGCTACAGGAGTTCTCTCGCCCATCGCCATGGCTTCTCCAGCGAGGATGTCAAAACCGAAGGAAGAGCGGGTGACGGCAACGTCAGCAACAGGGACTTGCCAAGGGCCCACCATTTGGTCGCGCGTAACTAAACCGGTAATGGACCTATCTCCGATAGTGATTAGGAAGGACTTTGAACCAACGGATGGAAGGCGAAGTACGCGGTCAACTGCGACTGAGATAGGGTCGGTCGTATTGGGGATGTACGTGGACAGGGACGTATCAAAGTTGTTGAATGCAACCTTTCGCATTTTGTCCTTCCGGGACACACGGGGTGGCTTTCCAAAAAGGGTGGCCATTTTCAGATTAATAACATCCTGGCCAAGGAAGCGGTCGGTAACGATCAGTTCTTCCTCCTCCGTGGCGTGTCCAACGACGGAGAACGGGCACCGTTCTCGTTTCGCAATCGCATCGAAATCACCGGCCTTCTCCGCGGAGACGGCAAGTACGTATCGCTCCTGACTCTCATTGCACCAAATCTCCATCGGCGACATGGAGCTATCTGCAACGAGGATGTCTCGTATCTCGAATGTGGCTCCTAGCCCGGAATCATGCACCAATTCAGGCAAGGCATTGGATAGTCCGCCGGCCCCGACATCATGGATGCTCTGAATCGGGCTCCCATCTCCCAGACCTATACACGCGTCGATGACCTGTTGACATCGTCTCTGCATTTCTGCATTGTCGCGCTGCACAGATGCAAAATCAAGCTCGGCCGAACTAGCACCGGAGATCTGGCTAGACGCAGCTCCGCCACCTAGACCAATTAGCATTCCGGGGCCACCCAGCACGATTATCTTCGCGCCGGGCTCAATGATCGATTTCTTCGCGAAGCGTGAGAGTACGTTTCCGTAACCGCCAGCAATCATTATAGGTTTGTGGTACCCCCTAATTTCCTTCGCCCCGTCCTCCGATGCGGGCACGGACTCCGAGAACGTGCGGAAATACCCGGCAAGGGCTGGTCGTCCAAACTCATTGTTGAATGCACTCGCACCCAGAGGACCATCAGTCATGATTTCCAGGGCCGATGCGATGTGGGATGGACGACCAAAGTCAGTTTCCCATGGCTGCTCATAGCCCGGAATGCGGAGGTTGGAGACAGTGAAGCCAACCAAGCCAGCTTTGGGCTTGGACCCTCGGCCGACGGAGCCCTCATCGCGGATTTCCCCACCGGAACCTGTTGCCGCTCCTGGGTATGGAGAAACTGCTGTAGGATGATTGTGGGTCTCGACTTTGATGAGGATGGGATTAGGCTCGAATTTTTCCGAGGTATAAACTTGTGTTTCTTTGGATTGTTGGGCCCAGAGTCCAAATATAGGGATGGTTGAACCCCCGAGGACAGCGGCGTTATCAGAGTAGGCAGAGATAGCCTTATTGATGCACTTCTCTTCGGTATTCCTAATCATTTGGAAAAGTGATTTATCGCGAGGGATTTCGTCGATGGTCCAAGTGGCATTGAAAATCTTGTGCCTGCAGTGCTCTGAGTTAACCTGAGCGAACATAAAGAGTTCTGCATCGGTGGGGTTGCGGTTGATCGGGGAACCCCCAGCAACGAAAGCATCGATTAAATAATCGATTTCATCGGATGCGAGGGCAAGGCCCAGTGCTTTGTTAGCTGCAGAGAGACGTTCTCTGGCGGCGGCGGCATCCACTGTTTCATCGGCTTGGCTCGTCAGCTCGACTGTCCTCAAAGGGCTGGGATTTTGATGCTTGAATATCGCGTCTTCATGGGGTAGAGAGAGTTGGATTGATTGTGTCATGCGGTCATGGAGTAGATGCGAAATTTGGGCAACCACCGTGTTGTCTAGCGTCCTTCCCTGTTTCAAATGAAAAGCATATGCGATGCCTCGCTCGATTCTCTCGACGTGCTCTCCGAGATTGCAGATGGCTGCGATATCTGTTGCTTTACTGCTCCATGGGGATATAGAGCCTGCTCTCGGGGTGACGTACACAGTGTTTTGATTGTCTGGTGTGCTGGGTAGCTGGACATTGTTACCATAGTCAAGAAGGGCAACGAGTGATTGCCTGTGGGACGAATAACTTTTGCTGAGCTCCTGCTGGAGCGTCTGCGTCCGGCATTTCACGAGATGGATGAAAACGGCATCTACAGAAAGGACGTCGCCGTTTACGGTCTGGATGTCACGCAGAAGGATCTGGCGCTTTGTTTCTGTGAGTGCGGATGATCCATGCAAAACAAGCATGATTGTCTGGGAACGAGTTCACGGGGTAGCGTTGAGCGATTGACAGAGATGCTCACCGGGGAGTGGTGTTGTCGGACGAAGAGATATCGTGGAGGGTTCCCCCGAGTTTATCTAATCGAGACGCGTGACAGCCGCGTTGGTCACGCACTTGAACCTGAACCTTCACCATGTCCACCCAGGCAACGCCTTCGCGTCGCTCCAAACGCTACCAGCAACTCGTCACTCCCGTGCACCCCAACGCGTGGGCCGACAAATCCACGTGCTGGTCATCCGAACCGTTCTACGTTAGACCCTCCGTCCCACAAGACTACCAGTCCCTTGCAGAGGATGAGCATTGGAAGCCCTCAACCAACATGCAGACCGTGTTTTACCGCTCGTTTACCCGCTCTACGGCGCGTCTGCCACCGTCCCTCAGAGGAAAGCCACGTTCCTCGAAATCCGAGGCGAGTGCTCGGGAGGTATTCGCCGTCGGGGATACGGTATGCGTTTCCACAGGCTCTGCGAGGTATGATAGCATTGGGGTCATCGCATCTATGTGGGAACTCAAGGCGGACGAGTCGGAAGGAGTGCAGGCCAACATGTTCATCCGGATACATTGGTTTCAAAGACCAATCGAACTTCCTCGCGTGCGTCCGCGAAGGGAGCACACCGAGGTTAGTTATCAGTAGTATCTTTTTTAACCGATTCCGACCACGTCAAAAGAACGAAGTTTACTTCACCCTTGACACAGAAGCAATCTTGCCACCCTCGAATGTCGTCCGCCACTGCACCGTAACCGACCAACCCCCCAAGGAAAACTCCACTAAAGTCGCGTCCGCTGGGTATTCACGTCCAGCAAATTTCAGACAAAACGATATCACGCTGTTCTACTGTCGCTTCGCCCTCGACTCCAGGAAAGGGCTCTACTACGATCTTGCCTGGTGTCATCATAAACAGCGCGCGCTCTCAGAGTCAGACGAAGAACAGACTAGTGGAAGATCATGGAACGTTCCCGTAGAGTCTCCGAAACAAAATACTACCCGGGCTCAGAAGCGCTCAAGACTCAAGGAGATTGCTGAGGCGGACGAGTCATTAACACGGGAAACGGATACTGACTACGAGCACCAAGAACCTGTGGAGGACAGTGATGATGACGAACTCCCCATCAGAACTCCCGATCTCGATTCTGTGCCCGACGCTCACAGTGAAGCGCTCGAGGACGATCTCCCAAAGACACCATCCCGGAAACGTAAACGCACAGTCAGCACCACATCTAAGTCTACACCCCGAAAGTCTCGCTCGAACAAACTGGCTGCACCAACGCCTCATTCTAAAGTTGCCATCCGGAAGAGAAATAGTCGCAAAGTAGCAGTCGTGCGCGTCCCACCTCCGGACCTGACACGAGAACATTATAAGCAGCTACAAAGGTTGCCCCAAGATGCGTGGTTGAGAGCCATGCATGTTCTACATGTAGCTGCACGCCCAGATATTCTACCTTGCCGAGGAGAAGAATACAACCGTGTTTTGCGTACGGTAGAAGAACTTCTCGAGGAAGGGAGCGGAGGATGCGTTTGTGGGTATTTCGGTCCCTGTTCTGGGGACTTCTAACAGTTGGCTCTCTTAGATATCTCAGGAGTGCCTGGAACTGGAAAGACTGCCACTGTACATGCTGTTGTACGCGAACTTAAGCGCATGGCAGAGAATGGGGTGCGTCCCAGATCATTCATAAGCGGCTGTTGGTTATAGCCTTGTGCAGGAAACGATCCCATTCACATACGTAGAGATTAACGGGCTCAGAATTCCCGAGCCACCGGCAGCCTACAACCTCCTTTGGGAAACGATTTCCGGTCACGATGTCTCCACGGAGGGTCATCTTAAAGTCAGTTCGAAGGAAGCTCTAAAACGGCTCAGCAACCACTTCAGTGCTGGTGTTAGAGCGGGTCCCGGTGGTCATGCGTGGTTGGTAGCATTCCTCAATTGACGGTGTCAGTAACTAATGGTCTATAATTGGTTCGCCAGTGTTGTGTTAATGGACGAACTGGACCAGCTGGTCACGACAAAACAAGACGTCGTCTATAACTTTTTTAATTGGCCTACATTGGCCGGGTCAAAGCTCGTCGTGCTTGCGGTTGCGAATACGATGGATCTTCCAGAGAGGGTTATGAGCGGACGCGTTCGCAGTCGTTTGGGTAAGAGAACAGTGATGACAATCTCGCGACGTGATTTAACCACGATAAAAGGTATGACCCGAATAAATTTCCAGCCATACACAACCCCCCAACTCCAGGAAATTGTACACGCACGTCTTCTCGCTTCCAAAGAAAATCTTCCGTCTCAACACCAACACGATGTCATTTCTGGTGATGGCGTCAAGTTTGCTTCCATGAAAGTCTCCTCTATTTCTGGTGACGCTCGCCGCGTTTTGGACATCTGCAGACGTGCCGTCGAACTTGTACATCCAAAGGGAAATACCGCGGGTGCGGAAGACGTGAAGGAGGTCATTAAAGTGATGCAAAATAGCCCAACGGCCGCATTCTTGAAGGAGCTGAGTCTGCACGAAAGAATTATGCTAGCTGCGCTGGTGAAGTGCATGAAGAGGGAGGGTGTAGAGGAAATCAAATGGGGGGAGGTGAGCTTAGTTTTTGTGCATGTGACTTCGCGACGTTACCTTTGGGTTGTTCGACAGGTCGAACGCCAGCACTTGATCTACGTGGAAAGCCTTGGGGAAGGGGTGTGCACCCGTGCACCCACGCTCAGTGAGCTTACCTTTGTCCTGGACTCCCTCCTTGCGTCGCGGGCGATGCTCATGGAGGATGGGTTTACGGCGGCACGAAAACCGGTAGGCGAGCGGAAGGTTATCCTCAATTTGGAGCAGGCCGAAGTAGAGAGAGTTCTCGGAGATGTCGGTGGACCTTTATGGAGGAGTATGTTCGGCGCGGACGCATAGATGAGGACCGTGTTCGGTCTTCACAATCGAGGACCCTACTTGTAACGTTCGAACCTGCACGATGGAGCACTAAACTCGACCCCACGTTCCTCCGGCCGGCGCTCCCCAAGAAGTGGCGTAAAACCGTCGGTTATCGACACCAACCTGTTATTGAACGAGATGCCCCATTTTACTCGCCGAGGTGGACAGGCTGCCGTCCAGGGTCACACGGTTACGACAACTCTCCGGGTCGGCTTGCTGACGATTGCAGTCGTCGAGATGGTATTGCCTCTGGATCAGCAGTTGCTCTATAATGTTCCGTGGACCCTCTCAATGTCATACTCACGTAATATGATCCTGCGATATGCTTGCCTAAAATTGTCCACCCAGCCCTACTACACGGATCATTGGCAGCTCTTAATGATGATAAACTTATAGGACACGGAACTGTTTCTCATCGTTGCCATTGAAGCCGACATTGCACACGACTGGTCTCATTGTCCCGCACTAAAAGGGTGTTTTTGCGGCCTTTAACTTGATCAGTCCTCGCACTCCTTCATACCCTGGCAGCGTCTCCCGAACGCCACAGTCGCCATGGGCAAGTTCACCATCCGTTCCTTTCTCCACGAACAGTGGACGACGATCCCCATCCCCGACGTCGATATCGGGGACAGGTCGATAATCGTCACTGGCGCAAATGTTGGCCTCGGCTTCGAAGCAGCCGTTCATCTTGCACGACTTAGACCCAAGCGACTCCTTCTTACTGCCCGCGACGAGGCGAAGGGCAAGCAAGCCAAGCAAGGCAGGAATCCATTCGTTGACCTACACCACCGCTGACTCGCAGTCTTTGCCACAGATATCGAACAGCGATCCGTGATCAATAACGTCGAGGCCTGGCCACTCGAGCTGGGTTCTTTTGACTCTGTTCGCAGGTTTGCTGACAGGGTCGAATTGGAGGGCTTCCCGATGAACGCTCTTATTGCCAACGCAGCCGTATCGACCATGACCTACGCGAAGACGCAAGACGGATGGGAGACCACGTCCGTCCAAGCATGCATGTAATATGGTACCCACCCTGCTGACTTTTAGTTCATCTGTCAGACTGCAAGTGAACTATCTATCGACGGCTCTACTTAGCATTTTGATGCTCCCCCATCTCATCAAATCGACGACCCCATTCAATGTTTCGAGACTTGTCATCGTTTCGAGCGAAGCCCATTTCCTGGCCAACAAGCTCAAAGGTGCCACGAACTGGCCTAGCATCCTTGGCAAGCTGAACGACAAAGGATATTGCACCGCCTCGTAAGTACCCACTATCACACATGAAAGCCGGTCCTGATCCGCTCACACAGTGTGATGAGAAAGCGCTACGAACTCTCGAAGCGTGAGTGAAACCTCGTAGGCGCAAGTCCATGTTGCTTACATTGTCCCAAACATACTGTCAAGTGCTGGAAGTCATGTTCGTCCGCGAACTCGCCTCTCGGTTGCCGAACCCGACGCCTGTCTCTGTGTCAGCGATCAACCCCGGGTTCTGTCATTCTCGTCTCACCCGCTCGATTGAGAGCAATCCTGTCATTAACGTGGGGGTGCGTGTGATGAAGGCGCTGTTGGCACGCACGACCGAGATGGGGAGTCGCACGCTCGTGCATCCCGCCGTGGGACTGGGCGAAAGAGTTAGGCACGGACGATACGTGTCCTGCTGTGAGGTCGCTGAGGAGAGTGACTATGTTTTGAGTGAAGAGGGAAAGGAGATCTCGAGACGTTTGTGGGTAAGTGCATACGCGGTTTCGTTGATTTTGTGGAACGGGCTTGGCTGACGCGCATGCATTCTTGCTTGCCTAAAGACGGAGACAGTTGAGATTCTGGGAAAGATCGATCCGAGAGTGGATCAGGTTATTTCAGAACATTTGTTGGCTCGCTGAGCCCCCTAGGATGGAGGATCTGTATGTTGCAACATTAGTTATCGCATGAATACGTACCGTATATATCTCAAGCCCCCGAATTTCACAGCATTGGGAGCCACTAAAAATATAGATACATGGCAAGCGATGGACACATTGGATTCACGGTGAATACATCGGCCACCCGACTACCAGCGGAGTACGCGTATGTAGAACAAATTTACTATAGATACATCGGTGGTCAAGTGCTCGGATATGTGTGTGAATGTCCATGTGAACAATGGTGATTAGCGTCAGCGATAAAGTAAGTGGATTGTCATGATGTTGAGACTGATGGTGAGACCATGACGCGCACCGAACATTGCAAGAATTATAAAGCAAAGCCGGAAAAAGGATTCGTGATTCTTTTCGCCTTTGCGGGACTCACGATGCTGGCGTCGTCATCAAAAGGCGTAGCAAACGGATCAACCGGCTCGCCTGGAGATTGCACATGCATATTCGTAAGAAGCCGTGAAGTTGACCTGGTGGACTCATGTCGACTGATGCCCACTAACGGCGGGGTGACTGGAACGGGAACGAGAACGGTTGACGAACGCTTATGTCTCTCTTGTGAAGGGGCTGCGTCAGAGAGATTAGCGAGGAACGTGGGATAGAGTGCGAGATGGACGGGTTTCGGAGACGCTGGACGTTCCTCAAAGGCGTTATGGAGCGACATGGCTAGGGGACCGTGGTCTGGAGGAGTAGAACCGACGTCCATAGGGACATTGGCGTTCCGCGGGCGGCCCGGAGGTGGCGGGGGAATAGTGAGAGGAATCGCTTTTTTCGGAGGAAGGTTTCTCATCCAAGGAAGCGTGGGAGGCGCTGGTGGGACTGAGCAGGCCGATGGAAGCACTTCAGGCGCAGGGGAAGGAGGTGTACTATCGATTTGCGGGAAGTCTCTCGGCGTTGCAGTCGAGGCTTGCTCTACCGAGACCGTCAGCTGTGGACGAGAGCCTGAGGCAGGCCTGTTGACCACAAACTCCGAAACGGGTTGAACACCACCCTTCTTCGAGAACAACCTAGTCACAGGCTTGAACCAGACGGTCTTTGGCTTGTTCTCTGAACGGTATCCTTCAGAAGTTTCCAACACCTTTTCGTCACCCTTCTTGCCAAAATTCATGAGCTCCATGGGACGACTAACAACACGGCGGAGTCCAGACGCCTCAGGCTGCTTGTTGTTTGCACCTTGGTGGAAGAAGCTATCCCAGCTCTTCCCGAAGGTCGGCTCTAGTGACTTGAGAGGATGATTGGGTGGAGGAGGAGGCTGGTTTGACCGGCGGAAAAGGTTGATGCTGAAGGGCGATGAACAGGTTTCAGGGAGCGGCGTAAACGAGCGCAAGGGAGGATCAGGTATACTTAGGCCCTTCTCGGTATCTCCTACATGAGGCACGGGTGCCCCCCCTCCGAGTGGCGTGACGAATCCCTCGAGGCCATCTCGGTGTTCTTTCTGCCATTTCCGCTTCTTGTACGCCTCCACCCAGTTCTTCGCATATGAATGCCAAAACACGATGGCAAGGCCCATCAACACAACCACCCCCCATAAGCCCATGAAGATACTGAACATCAATCGTTCCTTCTTCAACGAGTTAACGTATGTCGCCATTAGGTCGCCAATGATACCCTGAGAGTTACTTGAACCACCACCAATAGCAGCAGTGGCAATGGGTTGTGTGATCTCATTGACGTCGGTAGGTGAGAGGACAAGGACAGTCTCGTTGACCTGGGGAAGATTGACGTTGAGATTTTGGTTCAGGAAAGTGAGTGCCTGTTCGATGGCGTCGACTTTGGAACCAAGCAAGCACATGATGAAATCCTGCGTGGGCGTTTCCAGAATCGTTCCGTTGAAGACAGACCCTACAAGATTTTGAACGTCGGTGTAGAAGTTGTTAAGCGTGCTATTGAGCGTGGTGGTAGTACCATTCACCCAGCCGAAGAGGCCATTGTTGATCGTGGACTGAACAGTCTCGACCTGGGTGTTGATTCCGCTGGCGTACGCTGCAGATTGGTTGTACATGCTGTTATTCATCTGCGTCACGATTATATTTGAAAGGTCTTGTACGCTCGCGGTAGCTTGAGCGGCATACTGAGCTTCAAGAGGACCAACCACAATGAGTTGAATTTGGACGGAGAGCAATCCAAAAAAGCCAATGAGAAAACAGGCAAGGGCGGGAGGGTGAAAGATATAGTGAAGAAACCAGCGAAGGTGGATGTGTTGAGAAGGCGTGAAGCGGAGCCGAGTTGCTAACGCATAAGCGACGCGGGTAAGCAGCGGGTGTTGTGCATCAGCTTGAAGCATGAGGAGATTGTGATCAGTGAGCGTCACAGACGGTGTAATCTCGGAAGAAGTAGCATGATAAGTCGTTGGATCGGACATCCAGGCCTCGCGCGTAAACTGCAGGTGAAGCATAAGACAACGCCACTTGAACCACTCAAAGATGAAATGACCAGCGAGGAGCAGGAAAAGGACTGCGATCAAAATGATTGTACCGATCTTGGTGATTTGGAGGAGATCGTTCCCGAGATTGTCGATAGAGGAAGTATCGAGGCTACTGCAGAAAGAAATGGTATTTTGTTCTGGCACGGGAAGTAGCGTAGGATCGAGGGTAAGGCCAAGAAATGTATTGTTGATGTCAGCCTTGACAGCCTCGAACGGCGTGTCTACCCTGGTAGACGTAAGAGGGTATTCGTTGGTGGGAATGGGGAACAACTCACAGATCCTCAATGGTATTCTTAATAGACGATACAGTGGGCAGCGAGTTGTTGAGTTGGACCAAAGCGTTCTCGAAATCGGTAGGGATGGTAATGTTCGAAAGCGCATCAAGACTAGAGACATTGAATTGTGGCGCTTGGATGTTCCCAAAGGGATTGACCGAGTTTACAGAATTCACGGCACTCTGGATAGCGGAGTTGAGAGAATTAGCATCATTCTGGAGACCTGAAACAATGCTGTTCAAAGTACTTTGCAAGAAAGAGGTGATCTAAAGAGATTTGTGAGACTAAAAGCTGGCAGTGGCAGAAGACGTACTTCTTGAACTGCGCTGATGAGAAGATCCAGACCACCAACGACAACAAGCTCCAAGAAGCAGAGAAATGTGGAACGGTAGATGCTGATGAGAAAGTTGATGATTGCCTCCATGCAGGTCAAAGCCAAGACGAGAGCTTCACGGGCACCGTTCATGGTTCCATTGACTGCATCTGCGAACTGCTGATTGGTGGCAATGGCCAGGTAGCGTGGCATACTGGCAGCGGCAGTTGCAGCCAGTTCGGCAGCCTGACAAGCCGCGAGGAGTTCATTCTTTGCATCAGCGACCGACGATTGTGCTTCGTCTGAGGAAAGCTGTAGCCTGAAGATGACGAACAACAAGGAAATCACGGGATAGGCCAGCCATGTAAGGGATAGAATGTGAGAGAGTTGAAGGTATGGTGTGAGCGAGGTGGAAGAGGTTCGTAAGTATGAGTGAGCGTCGTAGCGTGGTGGCGGAGATGCGAGCCTTGGAGGTGAAAACATTTAGGTCGGCCTGCGACGTCAAGAGAAAGAAGAAAAAATGGGGTCGTGGACGGGAAGAAGGAAGGGAAAGGAGCGACCCAATAAGAGGAGGAAATCCATCCCGGGCCCTGCCTTTGTATGCCCAGATCTTTGTCAAAACGACTCCATTGTTCTTCCGAAGCCGCAACAATAACACTTGCCATTCTAGGATTGCTTATGTAAAACAATGACTTGTCACGTGCTCTACACAGGTGCCACTTTGCCCTACAACGTTCCAAAATTACCTTGCTGAATGGTTATGGGTAACTTTTTTGCCAAATGTCAATATAATATTACCCTCCGGGCACCCCTGGACCTGAGGCTAGCGAGCATTGGCAATTTATTTTCAGACGAATATGACGCAGAAGGAAAGAGGCAAAGTACATGAAACCTATGAAAAGTATTATAGAATCAGGGAGAAGAAGGAAACAAACACGACGCGCGCAAGTCTCGTAAGCAAACGGGATAAAGTTACAAAAACGAGTAGAACGAGGAAGAATTTAACAGAGTTGTTGACGGGCGAAGCTGGAATGCAACACTGAGTGTAATCGATGGCGAGGTAAGACCGCTTACACTGCCTCAATAAAAGCCAAGTGTCGGAATTGTTCTTGAGCGATGTTTACAACATTATCTGGGTTCGAGTGAGAACGCATTGCGATGAGTATTCCCCCTCTGAAAGTGCATTCCGATCCAGGCCATGTGCTCGATGTCGTTGCTCGCAATGCAGAGTTGATGGGTAGGTGACATGGGTGATACACTAGGGGGGTCGAGACCCCTCTTCCCACGGGCGTACATTTTGAAACTCCCACGCATTCAACCTGTACCCCTCCAGGTCCAGGAACACTCGTAAATATCCTGGACTGTACGGTAATTCCGCGCCGCGGGCCATCTGAACGGAAAATAATGGCACTAGCACTGCGCGGCATACTGTTCGTACTACTTCTGACGGCGTACATTGCCAAGCGCACTAGGTCCAGATACCCTAGTAAACTTCCCCTTCCTCCAGGCCCTAAGGGCTTCCCACTACTGGGAGTAGCGCTCAGCATCGACGCCTCCAAGCCTTGGCTTACTTATTTTCAATGGCGTAAATCATTCGGTGAGCATGATGTTCGCTCAGGCCGTCGCCCCAATTGCGAACGCCCAGTCCATCCCAGGCGACCTCGTCTATGCTCGCATCATCAATATGGACATACTTGTTATAAACTCCGCAAGAGTGGTTCATGACCTGATCGAACTCCGGTCAAGCATTTACTCAGACCGACCAAAGCTTGCAACAATCAAACCGTACCGTTCTTGCTCTCGTCGCGACAAACATTTCACTCAGTGGTTTGCACTATAGATATGGAATTGCAAACGGCACCATCCTCATGCCTTATGGGGACACGTGGCGTCTTCACCGTCGTATTTTCCATCAAGCAATGAACGCCGAAGCTGCTTTGAGCTATCGACCGATGCAGTACGCAAAGGCTCGCCAACTCGTCATCAATCTCTCCGACAACCCACGAAATTTCTCTGCGCTCTTCCACACGTTCGTTTCGTTATTGGATACTTGTGAGTTCATCGCTAAGACACTGTCCGATCCAGCTATGCTACGTCAGTTGTCATGGCAATTGTGTATGGATACAACACGGAGCCGACAAACGACCCTTTTGTTGAGTTTGCTGAGAATGGTATGGAGGCAATAACCAAGGCTGCCAATCCAAAGACAGCTGCGCTACTCGACATATTTCCATTTCGTGGGTACCGTTGCACAAGGAGTGACTCGCTGCTCACCGATTCGTCATCCAAGTATTGAAATTACCTACGTGGATACCTGGTTCTTTCAAAGCTGAAGCAGCTAAGGCAAAGTATTACGCTGATGGGTTTCGCAAAGTCCTTTTTGGTATGGCATTGGAAAAAATGGTGCGCGTTTGCTTACTGTCTTCCAACTGGCTAGCTCCCTGAGATCTCCCAAGACATCTGGAACGGATACCCCTTCCATGGTCAGCGATGCTATCAGGAGAAACGAAAGTAACGGCAACCTGCCGGAAGTCATCGATGCCATTAAAAATACCTCTTCGGTTGCGTATGGCGGTAAGTCCTTTTGAAGTGTATCACGCTACGATAGCTCATATTTCAATGCAGCCGCATCAGAAACTGTACGATCGCTTTGATGCTCCTTCACGTAGTGATACCAAATGGGAATGATCCAGACTGCATTTAGCTTAGAATTGTTCCTTCTTGCTATGGTTTTATTTCCTGAAGCCCAAAGAAAGGCTCAGAAGGAGATAGATGCCGTAGTGGGTGCTGGCCGGCTCCCCAGTTTCAGTGATAGATCCTCTCTACCTTTCGTTGAAGCCGTTATACGGGAGACATCAAGATGGCACCCTACCGGTCCCGTAGGTGAGCACCATCAATTGTTTCTCTTACTTTGTGCCGACACATCACGATGCCCTTGCAAAGGGCTAGCACATGCAACGACTACTGAAGACGTATATGAGGGCATGCACATTCCGAGAGGTTTGTTTTCATCTCCGAGTGTATACCCCATCTCTGATGTTGAACTGGACATAGGAACTGTAGTTATCATTAATACGTGGTATTTCTGATCTATTGTATCTTCAATCGGATCGCTAAGATCAGCTTCACAGGGGCCTTGCCCACGATGAAAAGACATATCCAGAACCATTCAGTTTCAAGCCGGAGCGATTTCTCAAAGAGGACGGTACGCTTACCGAGGATAACGTCTCTTTTACCTTCGGTTACGGACGACGGTGGGTAGTTGTCTAATTGGAGAAGCTTCAAGACTGACAACACCCCAGAATCTGTCCTGGGAGATACATTGCTGATGCATCGATGTGGATCGCCGTTGCCGCGATGCTTGCAACCTTTGATTTTTTGAAGGACCAAGACGATCAAGGAAACGACATCGAGTTTGAGCCGCAGTTCACGCCTACGACGACTTCGTGGGTGCTTCACCTTTCTCCCTATCTGTCAGTCCTAATTAATCAGCAGACGCCCCAAGCCCTTTCCCTGTCGGATCGTGCCTCGACGGCCTGCGAGTGATATCAAAGAAATGGTTATTCAAGACCTTTGACATCCACTGACTCGTATGCTTTCGCTTTCGGTACGCGCTGAAATGTAGTAGCTAGTGGTCAGTTTGTTGTACGGGCACTGTACTCTGCAGGATTTAGTATATGATCCATTGATTGTTTGGGGATAATATTTGATGTCGAGGGAGGAGCAGTTCCCCAGAGGTCGGGACAACTACGTACGCGTGACCTAACCTTCCAGCCCTCTGACGTCACTCCCGACTCATCTGGCAGACCATCTGATGCCCGCGTTCGTTGACTGCGCGAACCGATGCGGCGTGGGTTCATGTAGTCTCGTTCCTTATAAGGTTGCCTTTGGGGCCGCCTGCCTTGCTTGTCCATAGGTAACACACTGGTAGCTTTAGAACCAAAGTGCAACAAGCATTCAGAAAAGGAAACCTTTTCTGTCGTTATAGTTCTCACGCATTACGGGGGTGCAAGAAACCTTGACAAGGTAATTGCCCGGTGTATCACCGCCAATTACATCAAGAATTACATAGTCTTGAGCGTCACCCAGCCACCGCCAGTTTCAGGATGCACTCTTCGGACGCTCCGTCATTTGTTCCTGACCTTGAATCATATTCACGGCTATGGCGGCCCCATTTTGTGGTCTACTTGTTGTGCTGCTGATCACTCTATACATTGCTAAACGTAGAGGATCCAGGCACTCTAGCAACCCCCGCTTCCCTCCAGGACCCAAAGGTTTTCCCCTGTTGGGGGCAGTGCTGAGTGTTGACGCTTCCAAGCCATGGTTCACTTATTTTCATTGGCGCAAATTATATGGTGGGTATCATGTTCAGTGCCATCCCGCAAGCCTAATTCGTTCCAGGTGACCTCATCTACACACGAATTTTCAATATGGATGTGCTCGTGATAAACTCTGCAAAGATAGCTCGTGACCTGGTCGAACGTCGCTCAGACATCTACTCGGATCGGCCAAAGTTCGCAACAGCAGAGCCGTAGGCCACTTTCTCCTTTTTTTTCCATTGCCTCCTCACACATCAAACCGTCTAGATACGGGATTGCAGATGGTACCCTCCTCATGCCCTATGGGGACACGTGGCGTCTTCACCGCCGCGTTTACCATCAAGCACTGAACTCCGAAGCTGCTGTCAAGTATAGACCGATGCAGTGTGCAAAGGCTCGTCAGTTAATTCTCAATCTTGCCGAAGATCCACGACATTTCCCTGCGCATCTCCACACGTTCGTCTCATTATCATTGCCAACTTCATTGCTGCGACGTCATCCAATTTAGCTACTCGACATCAATTATCATGTCAATCGTGTACGGATATGACACGGCCCGGACGAGCGACCCCTACGTTGAGTATGCCGATCGGGGTGTGAGGGCGATTGGGAAGGCCACCAATCCAAAGACAGCTGCCCTGCTTGGAATGTTTCCTTTCCGTAGGTCTCATCGCATGAGTTATTCTCTGACTCAACCTTCTCCAAGTCCTGAAACTACCTACATGGATACCCGGCTCGTTGAAAGCGGAAGCCGCAGAGGCAAAGCATTACGCTACTGGGTTTCGCACAGTGCTTTTTGCAATGGGATTAGAACAAATGGTACGCATTTATTCTTGTTTCCCAACTGAATAGCTTTCTGAAGCCTCCCGAGGCATCTGAAACAGATGCACGTTCGATGATTAGTGATGCTGTCAGGAAAAATGAGAACAACGGCAACCTTCCAGAAGTAACTCTTGCAATCAGGAACACTTCGTCGGTTGCATATGGCGGTAAGCATTTGTGGAGAATATATTTCTCTACGTTGGCTCATATTCGAAGCAGCTGCGTCAGACACTGTGCGATTTTGTTGGCAATACATTTTTGAGAAACATCTGATAAATTCAATACAGACGTCAGCCAGCTTGGATGTGTTTCTCCTCGCAATGGTCCTATTCCCTGAGGCCCAGAGGAGAGCACAGAGGGAGATAGATGGTGTGGTCGGCCCAAACCGGTTGCCGGGTTTCAGTGATAGACCATCTCTGCCTTTCGTCGAGGCCGTCCTGCGGGAGACCTTAAGGTGGCATCCTGCTGTTCCGTTGGGTGAGTTGTAGCATTCGCTTTTGATCCATGCTGACTCCTTTATGCCCTCGCAAAGCATTGCCTCACGCAACTACTACTGAAGACATGTATGAAGGCTCGTACATCCCGAAAGGTCTGTCCTCCGATGTACGTAAATTACCCCTTCACTGATGTTGACCACTTGACGTAGGGACCACGGTATTGGTCAATGCGTGGTGGGTTCAGATTTGTGCGCGCGTGGTTGAAGCTCTGACCGCTTTTGCAGGGGCCTTGCTCACGATGAGGAAGCTTACCCTGAACCATTTGAGTTTAAGCCGGAACGATTCCTCAAGGAAGATGGTACGCTCAGTGAGGGTGATTCTTCCTTCGCCTTCGGTTTCGGACGAAGGTACGCGAGAGAATTTCTTCTCACGTGATCTCCATCAACAATTACCTCAGGATCTGCCCTGGACGATTTGTTGCCAATGCGTCGATGTGGATCGCTATTGCCTCGATGCTCGCAACCTTTGATTTCTCGAAAGCGCAAGATGACAGTGGGAACGAGATTGATTTTTCGCCTCAGTTCACTACTGGGGCGACTTCGTGCGTGCCTGATTATTTTTCGCTGCATAGGCCTCATTCATAATCCAACGACCAACAGACGACCTAGACCCTTTCCGTGCCGAATTGTCGCCCGGATCTCTCCAAGTGCAATCAGAGAACTGGCGAAAACGGACGTTGGTTAGAGGGTTGTCTCATTATGAATACCTAGAACCTAGCACTTGGAAATGGCCCTGGTGCAGACCAGGCGAGTGCATTTTCTAGATTGTTGAACATGAGCGTTGGTCATACGAAAGATCAATTATTTCCTCAGTAGCTGGAACACGCATAAACTTTTTGGTTTACATACCACTGTAGCAAGTACTGGTGAAAGTCGTTTGTACCTGTTTGAACACTCGCCTTCTCCACACAGATTCACTCCGATGGCACGCTGAGTACAATATTTCCTTCGATCGCGTCGTTGACATGGTGGCACCTGCCCGGGTCCTGATATTCTTGTGAGACCAGATGTTTGATCGGTGACCTTTGGGGTTCCTTGTGACTCCCCAAAACTGCCAATTTGCACCACACTGCATGCGATCGGACACAAGAATACCGTCCGAATTAGCAGCCCGGGCAGTGCGAGGGTGCAGATCGGGACACGTTTTATGCCACGGTAATTGATTAGACATCAAACTGGCATGCGATCAGACACACAAGGTATATAAGCCGTCGTTACCACCTCGGACCTTGCACCAGCCATCGTCATGGACAAGATACAGTCCAAGTTCAAGAAAACCAGCAGGGACTTTGTGTACCACTATCGCTTCTCCCCGGCACTCCCCGGAAAGCCCACTCTCTTGTTTATCCACGGGTTCCCGTCAACGTCATATGACTGGTACCACCAGATCAATTATTTCCAACCAAAGGGATATGGGTTGGTCGTTCCCGACCTTGTTGGATACGGACGAACAGAACCCAAGTCCACTAACCCTGCCGACTTTCTGCACACCGCAATAGGGCAGGATTTGGTAGACATCCTCGATGATGAGGGTGTCAAGGATGTGGTCGCGATTGGACATGACTGGCATGTCCTCCTGACTAATCTCTATGTGACCACGCTGACGTGATAAAAATGGGAACAGGGGCTCAGGCATCGTGAGCATCCTCTCTGTAAAGCACTCTAACAGGTTCCTCGGCTTCGCGTTCACCGCGGTCACTTATTACCCGCCCTCCGTCTTCCCGCCACTTGATATCATCCTCGAATTTCAGAGGCAAAGGTATGGCCGCCCGTTGATGGGCTACTGGACGTTCCTCGGAAGAGGGGACGCTGCCAGCCTGATCGAGGCAAACGTAAGCTTTCCAGCAGAATCTTGCGTGCACTTCCCTCCCGGCTTATTCATCCTTTGCGGGTGAAAAACAGATTGACTCATTCCTCGACGTATTTTATCCCGCCGACCCCGAAACATGCAAGACATACATGAACTTGCCTGGAGAATTAGAGTTGTTTGTCAGGCAGCAAAAGAGGCTTTCAAGAGCACCCTACGTGACTCCCGAGGTGAGTGTCCACTTGATGAAGCTTGGGACGAGTGCTCAAACGCCCTGATGAAGCACTACGAGCACATCAAAACATCCCTTCTTCAAGGAGGGCTAGACAGCCCTCTCAACTGGTACATAAGCAACCTGCGCGGTGTCAACAATGGTACAATAGCAAGTACGTCCTACGGTACATTTTGTTTCCGACGACGAATCCTGAATTTGTATTGAAGCGGTATCTCAAGATGATATCAAGATCAAGAAACCGGCTTTCATGGCTGTGGCGAAATACGATTATGTCTGTTTCCGCGAATTCGCTATAGCGGAGATTGAAAAATATGCAAAAGGTGGTCTAACAATCGTAGAGTTCGAGGTAGGGCATTGGCCACAGTTGGAGAAGCCGGAAGAATACAACGACGCGCTTGATCGCTGGGTGATGAATACCTTTCAATTGTGATTGGCAGAAAGAGGGTTGGTATCAACGTCGTGTACGCAATGTACATCCTCCAGAACAACTACAGAGTACCACATGGCGAATATCCTCGCGCATGCAAAGTTGCAGTATCGACCTAGTCGGCGGATGCATCTCTAGTACCTGTGCTTCCGTCAACCCGAGCATGAGACCAAAGATACAGCGGCAAATTGGCGGGTATGCACGGAGGTATGTCGTTTGTACAAATAGTGATCGTGTAGATACAGGAATGGGAACGGGGTCGATTACGACCTGACAACCGGTCAGCGTTTATGCATTGACTCGGGAGCCCAAGGGTAGCATAGGAGGGAACCACGCACATTTTATATTCTACCCTTGTAGTTTCTCCGCCTGCGGAATACTCAACGGTGATGTCCAGATCCCGATTATTCCGCGCGTTAGGCGCACAAGAGAGGGTGCCGTTGATTTTTTGGCCTTCGGAAATCGTGATCGTGGAAGGCGTGTAGAACACGGTTTGTCTTGATGTAGCACGTCAGTGATGTTGGGCAGAGTGCGACGAACGCCGTTACTCGGAAGCGCGGGGTTGGGTTACTCACTTCCAATGCGTGTATTGCGCATGGGGTCCTGTCGAGAATTGGATCTTTTTATGTGTGGAGTCAAATGAGATGTCGAACCACGCGAGAAATGCGTGAATGTCTGAAAATTGACGGTTAGATGGGAGAAAGTAAACAAATAATGCGATATACAGTCATTCCGAGTCGCGGTGAGCGTGAATGGCGCACTGAAAGTCAGGTCTTCTTTTTTGGCAGTGAGCAAGTCGATATGCTGCTAATGATCAGCATCGACAATATTGACCAGAGAAGTTGGCCAACCTTGAACATATATGGATCACTGACCACTGATTTGAGTTCGACGGTGTCGACCAGTGGCTCTCGCAGTGCGATATCCTTGATGCAGGAGTAGTCAAACCCATAGACATTGTCCCAAACTAGCACGAGTGGTAAATTAGAATAAACAGCATTGGCGCGGTATCTTACAATTGATTTTCTCCTCCTTGTAATCCTGGTCTTCGATTGCAGCGAAATACATCCTTGCGTTGTCGGGGAACATGTGTCCGCCAGGTTTCAAATACTTGTCTCGAGCTAGCAGAACTGTGTCGAGCATGGATTCGTAGAGTAGGAAATAACCCATCCACTCAGAGATGATGATGTCGAACTGCGTTATTGGCAACTCGGCGTCTTCGAGTTTGCCCTTGACAAGGGTGATGGCTAATCACAAACATCGACTTGAGTGATATGGAATCAAATACTGGTGTAAGAAGGTACGTACTGTCTTTGAAGCCATTAATCTCTATGATGTTTTGTGCTTGATCAATGATGTTGGACATGTCGATCTAAAAGTCGGCTCGAGATCAGGTAGTTCTCGCCACAGTATCGGTAAAGTTGCTAACACCAACGACATGAGCTGCCCCAGCCTTGGCAGCGAACATACTGAGGATACCTGTCCCGCAGCCAACATCGAGCACGGTTTTTCCTTTGAACAAATGTCCATTGTTCACGATCGCTGCACGATACGAGCCGGTCCGGACTGAGTCCTTCAACATCTCTTCGTGAATTCCTGTCCGATAAGATGCAGCGCGTAAGATGTACAGGACATATGTTCACTGGAAGATCTCGCACCAAAATGCGCATAAGAATCGGCATAGCTGAAAGAGAAGAAAAGAGGCAGATATTAGAATCTGATGAGGGAGGGGCGGGTATGAGCGAACTAGTCTCTAGAGGTCATGGAATCTGGTGATGCATCATTTGAAGGGGGGCTGATTCCATCCATGTTGAAGGTGTCCGCCTAGGTGATCTCGGAGGGACTGAGCAGAAAAAAAATCCGACTTGCAAAGGCTTGGAGTGCTTGCTTCTGTCCAAAAAAGGAAATGCAGAAAATGATCGGGAGGGGCACCAACACACATAAACAGCTCCCTTTCTCCGTCCACCACGTGACTTACCGCAGTCTTACGCAGCTGCAGCTCTTCCTCTGCGTTTTGACTCTTGGCTTTCGACTTGTATGATCATTGACCCCAAGTCGAACATGGTACGTGTATTGAATCCCCTTCGTCACATCTACGACGCTGATGGCGTTATCTAGGTTAGCTACACAGAAACCCCACCCCCTTACGAGTATCTCCCCGAACAAGGTCCGAGCAGCAGTGAGTAGACCTCCCTCGTGTCGGGTAGAAGATAAGCTGATGCATGACAAGATGTGCCGTCACCTAGCTCAGTCGACAAGCAACAACCTAAAGCGCCAGCGCACCCTGTCCCCTCATCTCTACCGGTCCCCTCATCCCCACCAGTCGCAACGATCCACGTGGCACCAGTCCCCGTGATGCCCCAGCCTAGAGTCTACCACTATCAGAATCCTGCCACTGGGGAGCATATAGCATCACTCTTACCCCCAGATCATCCCGAGATGGTGTGCCTGCAACAGGGTGGCCACGTACCATACACCAAGTTTGGTATCTTCGGCAAGTGCTACTCTCCGAGGAGTTGGTGTGTGTTGGCTCATCATGTTTTAGGTATCTTGGCGGCTATAGTGTGGTTCCCTCTTGGAATTGGCCTCTGTCTTCTCGATCGCCGAGTGCAATGCAAGCGTTGCGGCGTCATCATAGGCGAGGGCGTGTGTGGTTAAGTATCCCTGACTTACTGTGCTTTTATCTCACTTCGCTTGTGTAGTTTATACCCTTTTGGGGATCTTGATCTTGACCTTGATTCGTTCTTAATTATGATTTGACGCGGACATACGACCTTGTATCTACACGGTTCTATACTTGATGAATCTATCGACCCCGTATCGTATTCATTTCCGCCTCAGACCTGTAGTTGGTGCTAACGAGGGTGACAATCATTCGCTCTCTACACCGTTAGTTTCGACGAGGTGGTGTATTCAAAAGAGGTCGGACATGACACAGGTTTGCCTCTCTTTCAATGTCACTGTCCCGCTTTCAAGTTGCCCTTCACCACGAATTCTCGTGTATTCAAGCACAATTACGGCACATGCTGCACGTCAAGCTAACACCTTTGACACGAGTTGCTGTGACCTGTTGTCGGCGTTGCTCGTTGCCGTGCCCTTTCCATCTCGTTTTGCATCCATTTCCTCGCTGTCTCTGCCCTTCGACTCGTTCTTGACCCCTTGCGACATTTCCCGTTCGCCCATATGGCCTGGCGGCTCAGTGCCTCGACTCCGCGGCGCGGGCGATTGTCCTGTGCCCGCCGCAAAAAGCGCGCAAACTTGGAACGCGCGCGCACAATGACTAAAACAGTTTGCGACTATTGGATTGATGGATTGTACATGCACTTCTTTGAAACAACATCTCAAACCGCCGGTGGCAATAGTACCGCGATGTATAAGATCGCCGCCATGGACCGGGCTGGGCCATGAGCTGCCCTACGAATTCTCAACTTACCCTCGTCGACACTTGTAGCCCCGCTCTTCCTGGGGAAAACATCCTTCTCATATTCGACAGAGATGACATGAAAAATACAACATTGCACATCCGCGGCAACCACCTACCGAGTTATTCCGTTAACACACACGATAGCACAACCTTGGTCTATGCAGGAGATGTATTGCTCGCAACCATCACACGCAGGACGTTTCGACGAGATCAAATCAAGTTTCCGGGCTTAAGGCCAATGAATCTTGGAAGTTGGCTGAAAGCACCCGTATTATCGGCTCTGTGAGTGGTCAGTGTGCAGTGGCAGAGTCAACATGGATCTGAGGTGTTGACAGACCTCTTGTGTTTCACGCCTGTGGGAGACGATTTGAATGGAGAAGAAACATTTCGGAACAACTCGTGGTTCGTTATTATACATCTTCCGTACTGACCGTGCAGCCAATACAATTGTGCAGTTGCACGAATCGAACCGTCCCGACGACACTATCGCATGGTTCTCGAAAAGTCGTACGGGCCACGGAAATCATGTGATGGATGCTGCATATCTCGTTATCAAACCCGAAATGGCTGAGGCGAGAGACATGATCGTATTGTCTTGCTTGTTGGCGGAGCACAAGCTGCGGGTCGCTGATGTCATCTCTGACGACCGGGTCAAGGTTGTCACATATTCGATGATATTCTGACGACGTCGTGATCTGATAGGGTGTACGCTGTATTTTTAGTCATGGACCAAAGACTAGTCATAGAGCACCAAATTCGCAATGAAATTGTATCACTACACCCGAATCTCATGTCGCCGATCTCGACGTCCAATCTGGCATGGGCTGGTTCACGACCGGCGTCATGCTGGTTTCCACCATGGCCGTCATCTCCAGCGCAAGTGAACCAAGTTTTGCACCATCTGCACCTTGAGCCCAGAGCGAGACGGCGAGTGTGTTGAGACCGTTGTAGTTCAGGATACCTTGCGCTGGGTTGGCGCAAATGTCAGTTGGAGACAAGAGTGTCAGAAAATGCCGGACACGTACGGACTGGGAAGGAGACCTGAGGGCCAATGTTGTTGACTACAAGGGCCATCAGAACGGATGGAAACTACGTGGAACAACAAAGAGCAACACTACATACCATACTTGCCGAACTGGTATCCGTTGACGTAGAACTGAAGCAAAAAAGGAGAATGCACTAAGAACATGGCACCACGAGACATTTGTAGGCATCGTTTACCTGAGAACGGAAATAAGGGTTCGTCGTGACGTTCGAGACGACAAGTGCCATCGGGTAGTCGACGCCGGCGGGGACATCGAGCGTGAAAGTCGTCCTGTGTGTGTACCTCCATCAGCTCCCGGTAGTCACATCCTCATTTCATATCAGACCTATAGAAGCTAACGCCCGCCTGAGAGATTCCGGTGGTAGGCGAACCTTCTTGCCAGCTCCCATCAGGGAATCCGGGCAGGTGCCATCCTTGCGGATCCCGTCAGTAACGGGATGATCCGCCAAGGGCCAAGACTCACCCATTCGTTCACCGTACAACCCACCCTCGTTGAGTGGTCCACGTACTGTATCGACGTACTGCCAGATGACACGAGAGGGTCTCAGGTCACTTGAACGATCAAATACAACAGAAAGCAGAGGGCTTACGCTCTCTCCTCCAAAGTTCCCCGCCACTTTCCAGACGCTGATTTTCGTACCCGAACCGCCAACGAACGAGTAACTAAAGATTCCTCTCGGGGCTTTGAAGTCATCGCTCGCAGCCGTCCAGTCCTCCTCATAACCCATGTGATCCTGCAGAATCGTAATGACGTGTTGGCTACCGCTCACGAGCCCTCCAGTTCCGGTGAAACTGAACGTGCCCTCGTAGTTGGCGTGTACGGCGTCTCCAACCCAAGAGCCCAAGAATGTCTGATCGAGCCATACAGAGTAGCCGAATGCACCTCCTCCTTGTACATTGAGTGTGAACCCAGTTTCGGAGCCGGTGGACGTGAAGTGTGCGCGCCAGAGGATATTGCCAGTGTGATATCCATAGTCACCGGCATACAGAACAACAGGTGTACTGGGCTGAGTGGGGTTGACGGTGGTGGTGTGGTCGGCCGTCGTCCAGAGTCCGTCGACATAGGTCGGGTCGATTTCTGGGAGTGAGTCTGCGGTTTTCTTTGAGACTTGTTAGCCAGTGTCGAGCAAAGGGTATTATAAACACTTACCCATGTCAAGCTTTCAAGATCTGGAAGCTGTATGGAAGGCAACGACGTGCTCTTCGACGAAGTTAAAGTGCCGTAACTGGTGGTTGCTAGCGTCAACGGTTCGCCGTTGAAGGTCACCTTCTCCGAGGATGCTGCAGGAGCAATGATCTCCAATGACGTCGTGCTGTTCAGATCACCCGTGATCTCAAGCGTGCCGCCGGAAATATGTACAGAACGGATGAGGTACCCGCCTTTAATGAGGATCGGGTTCGTGGTACTGTAGTTCGCGAAGGAACCGGTTGACGGGGGGTACATCACCCAGAACTCATAGGCGTCAGCACGGTCTGACGACAGTCAATGCCAGCCGGTACCTCTCAGTAAAGACAACCCTCACCTAAGATGTACAATAAAATATTGGACCCAACTTCCACAACTGTCTGTCCCGATGTCGTGTATTGAATAACGAGGCTCTCCGAATCGATCGTTTTGGTCTTGAGAGATTGCGTTCCTGAAACGACATTGGCGCTGGGGATGGTGGTGGAGTTGAACTTGAATGCCGTTTCGTGAAGCGCGCCGGCGTTCCCGTAGACGACAATGACGTCGCGACCGTCGATAGTCGCCCTGATCACGTAGTTCGTGTCAGCGCTAACCGAAACAAAAAAAAGAGCCACATACCAAGTCATAATTTCTCCAGTAGAGTACAACAAATGACTAGACCCCGCAATGTAGTCGACAACGTGAACCTTCGAATCCTTGCCATCAAGTGAAAGCTGTCCGCCCAGTTGGGGAACAGTCAGACTCCCGATGCTCGTCGGCAGGGTTAGTGTATACATGACCATAGCGTTCGAGGATGCGTCATATTGCCTTTTTGTACCAGGAGTAAGTACGCAGCTCACCGCAGAAAATAAAAGGAATTGAAAGGTGGATAACAAGCGGCGACGATACACACCTGATAACATAAAATCCGGTCACATTTCCGACAGCATCTAATACCTGAGTCGTCACTAGGGGTGTATTGCCTGTGAAGGCCCCCTGATTGGCGTTCAAGTTCATCGGACGCGTCGTGAGATAGGCTGGGCTGACGCGAAGGAAGTTGGCTTGAAGCTTGAGTTCGTAGTATTTTTCGCGGAGCGTACGGTCTTCAGCGATTGCAGAACCCTAGAAAATGAATAAGACATAAAGTATAAGAAGGTCAACTTGAGGGTACGTACGTAATCATAAGATGTATACACCCCAGGGTGGGCAATACCGCCCCAATTCGTGCCACCATAGATCATGTATAAGCTGAGGTAGGTGGTGGACATGGATAGCGCGTTCTTGTAGAAGACTGCAGCAAAATGCTCTGAGTGTATTGAACGTGTAGCATGGTATATCTACTTGCCTCGCTCGAAATCAGGACCAGTGAGTATTGCACAAGTGTCATAACCGGAGCCGCCCCTAAGGGGACGAGTGAGGAGGCATGTACGTTGCACGACATTGTAAACGTACCATCCATCGAAAGCACCACCTTGGAATTCGTATATATTGTTAGGCTCAGTCGGATTGTATTCCATGTGTGCACTCCAAAAATAACTACGATGATAGAAAGATGAGCATCACGCAACTGTCCAACACAAGAAATAACTCACTCCGGGACGGCGTTTGAGGCCCATGTGTATGGGTTGGAACAATCAAAGCCGTTTGGATAGGAATCGTAACCTAGACAACTAGGAACTGAGATCGTGAGGCATGGCCTCAAAAATAACCCACCCCAGATGTTGACGCTCAAGTAGTGGCCAGAAGGAGATGCATCGTTGAACGTGATGGGTACCTTGATTCCGGCGTCTCGCTAGAATGCAGTACACCTAAGCCACATAATTGCAAATAAGGCAAATCCACGCGTACCCACGCGGTCAACAGTTCAGCTTCATACACGAAATCCTCCGAATAACCAGAAGCAAAACCAGTGTATTCGTTCTCAGACTATTCAAAACGATATCAGCTCGGGTAGCTTTGCAAAGACATGGAATAAATACCTGAACTAGGATAACAGGGCCACCGTTCGTGATCTGGTTTTCAGCGAGGATGTTTCCAATAGTCGAAACGTAGTTTTGCCACGCATCAAAATAGGTCGTGTTCGAGGTCCTCCACAAGCCTGGTGTGTACGTGCCCCAACCTGGAAAGCCACCCGCTGTGGTTTCGGCGTTGATGTATGGACCTTTGTTCAGAGAGAAAGTTAGATGCCGCACCATGAGAGCGTCGATCGATCGAGAACAACGCTCACCAGGTCTAGCCACGAGGTAGATGCCAGCTTGTTTCGCGGCATCAAACCAAGGTTGCAAATCCCTGAATCCCTCGAAAGAGATTTCGCCCCGTTTAGGTTCCAGGATACCCCAGAACACATAGAAAGAAACGGTATTGAAGCCCATGGACTTGATTTTCTGGAATAAATCCAAGTAAAGCGATTGCACTGGCATCCTAGGAATATGATGTGAACTTTGTGGACTTCACACTGATGTGAACACGGTATACCTGTATGGATGCATTTCTCCACTGAAGAGGAACATACGTTCACCGTTTATCATGATGGAATATTCATCCCACGTAACCTAGAAAACCTCACGACGCTAGTGAGTCGTCGTTCACATAGCGAGCACATCAGAGAGCATGACCTACGTTGTTCTGTAATCCATCCGTCTCTTGTCTCGCAAAGTAGAGGTTGCGATCGACGCGGGGTCCGGATGATCCCGATGCTAAAGTCGCGCCAAATAGGGCGACGAGTAGAGAAGACAACACCATCCCTCTTGCCAACCCTATGGGACGCTGAGTGGGAGAGAGACTGGGAGAATATAGAATACTCTGCTGGTGAGTCGTGGCATTAAATAAGGGGACGGCGAACAGACATAATCAGATGATCAAACGAGCGCGCGAACTCCTTTGTGGAACTAAAACAAGACGCGTTTCATGCTCGGCAGATGCACTGGAGCATGCGGACGAAAGACTCACAGGTTCAAGTGAAGCGAGACCAACAAAGGTAACAGCATAACGACACACCGTGGTTACGAGAAGCGACAGATGACGGGTAGGACGTCCGGTGACCAACGGAGCCTCGATTGGAGGCGAAATCTTGGACTATCTCGCCGGGCCGCTCCGACTTCACCTTGCCGCCGTGAACAGGAAACGGGACCGGGAGGAATGCTTGTGAACGTTCTTGACCCGAGCAAGATGCGACCTTCATCATCCTCTCGAAAGAAAGCGTAGATCGAGAGCAGCGAAGTTGTTTACAGACGCCGTGAGATTCGGCTTGGCTAGACTGATCTAGTAACTTTCAGTACTATGTCACAGAGTATGAGAAGGGATTGCACCAAATGCAATGGGACTGTCACCACGGTTGGCATCCCTGGCAGGAGTCTCCGTAAAAATGAGGCTGAATCGGGCACTGCTTGAATATTTGAATCTTGATCGGTGATCAGTTTCAACAGCTACACATCTCCTAGCTCCCAGCATCAGTCCAAAAAAATGCCATCTAACTCGTCGACACCTCGAATAGAATACGTGATATTCGATATGGATGGTACTTGATTACACCGCCCCTCCCAATGCGCCTCACAACCAATGATTTCCAAACAGGACTGCTGATCGACACCGAATCGGTGTATACCCAAGTGACCAGTACGCATGGCCCGTCGTCCAATGGTCATTTCCTTGCGTCCGCGCATGATTGATCGTGCAGATAGATGATATCCTCGCACCCTATGGGGTGCAGATGACCTGGGAGATCAAAGCAGGGCTCATGGGGAAAGGTACGTCCTCCGAGTCCACCCAACCACACGATCTGACTCTTTTTCGATCAAGTCGAACAAGAAGCAGCCGCCCACCTCCTCTCCTTCTTCCCGGGTATCGCGCTCACCAAAGAAGATTACCTCGCACGGCGTACAGTCGGACAGGACCGTCTCTGGCCAACCGTTCGCCCGCTCCCTGGTGTCACAAAGCTCATTGCCCACCTCGCAAAGCACAATGTCCCGATTGTGGTGGCCACGTCATCGAAGCGACGCAACTTTTTGCTCAAATCAGCTAATCTTCATGGGGAGATATTTGGGTATTTTGGGTGTGGTGTGGAGGGCAAACAGGAGATGGTCGTTTGTGGGGACGATGTCTCTGGCAAGACCACGGGAAAGCCAGAGCCGTATATCTTCCTCTTCGCTGCTCGAGAGAAGCTGGGCAAGAATGTAGGGGACGGGGAAGAGAACATTAGCCCCGAGCATGCTTCGGAGAGAGGCAAGGGCCTAGTGTTCGAGGATGCGATTCCGGGGGTCGAGGCCGGCAAGAGAGCTGGAATGTCTGGTGCGATCTTCTTTGCATTTCTGGGGGAGCGAGCGCTGACCCAAGTTCTAGTGGTATGGGTTCCCGACCCAAACTTATTGGCTATGGAATATTCGGTAAAGCACATGCCAGACCAAACGCTGCAGTCCATAGAAGAATTCAGGCCCGAGGAATGGGGTCTCCCTCCTTACGAATAGTCATCAAACCGACAAGCATGGAATGCGAATGCCGGATCATTACTTTTACACTACAGAAAACATCCGGCCAAGACCGAGGGAAGCTAGAAATATGATCCAGCTCCAATATACGTACGCGTCGGAATGGAGGTTCCTTTTGCCTTATTGTCGTCGTCACTGCTATCGTCACCAACCATACCATGTCTGCTGTTGTTCGCATGACCGTTGATCCGCAAAGCCTCCATACCTAGTGTTTCATCCTCCTGGATTCTATTCCGTGACCGTGTCCGCACCTGGTAACCATTCGACCCAGGTCCGAATGCCGGATCAGGAAGTACGTATGCTTTCGCCGTGAGTGCCATCCTTCCCTCGGGTACCAATGCTTGCAGCTCCGATTGTTTTGGTACAGGGTCAAACGTCAACTGAATAAGCCGTTGGATGTAAGTGCCCAACAAGAAGTGCCCGACGGGAAATCGGCAGATGAGTAAAAAATCAGTCTCGCCAAGAGCAATGCGACACACTGAGTCATTCATCTTTCGGTAATGTTCCAGAAAAACTTTCACGGACTTCAATTCCTTCTCAACCTTGGCTTTCCTATCCTGGCGCTTGCCGTCCTGATCTCGGTCCTTGGCCCCTAACCCTTTTGAAAGCCTTGGAGTGTGGAGATCTTCGAGCTCCTGCTGTGCCCACTTCAGAAACCCTACTGCTTCCCCACCTTTACCGGGTTTTGCAGTCTCGCCTGCGTCCATGCCCAACCACTTGTGTGCGATCGCGGTGTGGAACTTGCTTTCCTTCTCGAGGTACTTTAACAAGTCTGCAGACACCTCTCCTGAACCTCCCCCGTTATCGTTTTGAGGCTTGGACGTAGAACCAAAAAGTCCCGACGTAAGGGTGAATTTGGAGGACGTCATAGCTAATGTCCGTGCGGACGAATAGAACGCTGCGCAGTCAAGATGGAGTTTTGCTATGAGCACGGTGGAGGGATGCGACTTGGGGAGAGGGGGGCCTGGGGAAAGAATGCTCTCGAATGCTGCCTTGGAGAGGAGTTTGCGAATGGCGAGCGACTGCGCGTCCGCAAGTGCCATCCTGTCATACAGAGTAGAGCATCAGCGGTGCGCCGATGACAAGGGGGTGGAAAGGCAGACTTTGCCAACGCTGCATTGACCTCTTTCCATAAATCTGGGGGCCTCGCCCAGCCTCCGGCACTCCCCACCTTGTCCAACTCGCCCAACACGACCTCGCTGATCACCGAAAAGACGCCGCTCGCTCTACATAAGAGTGTGACACCGAAATTGAGTCTCTCGTCTTTCTCCTTCCTCTCTTTCTCGCTTATCGCGCGGTCGTATTCGTATGCGCCGAGTGAGGCGATGACGGAGTGAGAGAAGTTTGAGAGGGCCATGGCATATGTGAGGAGGGTGCTTGCGAGGTCGGCCTGTAGGGACGGCAGTCGGAGCCGCGGGGAGGTGTTGAACAGTGTAGCAGAGAGCGTCGTTCGCCAAGAGAAGACTAGGTGGAGGGGCGAGATCATCGTTGCGTGACCACGCCGGTGGAAAGGGAACAAACCAGCTCACCAGGCTCGTACTTGAGCTGTACCTCGCCAGACCGGACGCACGCGATGATCGCGCGCAAGTGTGGGATGTAGTCATCGAGGAGCTGTTCCGGGAGTGGTGTGCACGGGAGGCCATGCCAGAGCATTGGCGGCACACACCTTGATGATCCGCAGATGATCTCTGTGCTCGCTGTCGGTACGGCGAGACTGTTTGAGCACACCCCTCATGTTCGCTCTCGCCTGGGTAGCGTCGGCGATGGGGGATGTGTATGCATGCTCGTCTGTGATGTCGAGGGCAAAGTCGGGGAAGGAGATGGTGCCGGTGGTGGGCAGGTCATAGGTGTAGGTCATGGTGGATGGGGAAAAAGAATGACCTGACCCTGGTTCGAACAGGAGACCTTCTGTGTGTTAGACAGATGCGATAACCAACTACGCCATCAGGCCGCTGCCGGTGTCAAGCCAAACACGGTGACGGTGGCCGAGGAGAACACGTGGCAGATGCATCCGGCGGAACGATCACATGCCACGCGAGACCACGTGGGATTCCCGGGGTGGAAATTAAAAATAAAACAAAATAAAATAAGGTGGTGTCGAGTTGTTTGATCGTCGGTTCTCTGTCTCTTTCTTTCTTTCTTTCGTTTGTTTTTTGTTTTTCTGTTTCTATATTTTGTCATGTCCGGTCTCGCTCAGCACATCGTCGACCCCCGCGTCCTCTCCGATGAGCTCGATGCGTCCCCTCCGTATGTCCTCCTCCTCCCCCCCCTCCCCCGCCCTCACCGTCCCCCCAGTTCTTCCCATCTCGATATGTACTCTGGCCTCAGCAACTACGTCTTTGGTTCCTCCTCGCTCTCTTCCCATGACGCCGTCCCCGAAGCACCCGAGTCGATCAGCCCTCTCACCCCAATCGCGCATCTTCTCAGTCCTGATCGCACACCTCGTCCATCCGTCTCCGGCGAACCCGCGTCCCCACCGTTTCAGAATGTCAGCAGTCATCCTTCGCAGGGTGCGGGACGCCCAGCTTCTTCTCTCTATCTCTCCTCGCCCCGGTCACGTCGCCATTCTGCAACGAGGGACCCGTCGTACGTCGTCCACTCCTCCGCTGCCAGATTCCGCGCCGTCTCCTGGTCGGATACCGAGAAAAGCCAAGATCCCACCCCATCTACCGATCCGATCACCGCTGCCTTTTTCGGCCCTCACCGTGGCGAGCTCATGCCCGACAATGCCTCACAGCACACCTTCGGTCGTGCCTCGCGCGCGCATGGCGTCACCGCAGCATCATCTCAAGATGGGGAAGCACCGTCATCTTCCTCTGTTTCCGTCGCCACTTCTCGCTCAAGCTCTCGTGCCAGCATGCGCTCCTCAGAACAGTTCAGCAGTGACGAGCTTGAAATCGACTATTACGACGGCAGTTCATCTCCAGTCACTTTCGCCAGAGATCTTCTCCTTGACATCAACGAAGATGTCGACTTTGTCGACCCTGGCCCTTCCTCCGTTCGATCCTCCGTCTTCGATGGCAGGCGAGGCAGCTTGCCCATGGCAATTCCCGGCGCCGTTCAACCCAGTGATACCCACACCACCCGCAGTCGCGAGGGTAGCATACTCACTATTCGTCGCCCCAGTCGAAGCTGGGATGCCACCAGTGCCCGCCGTTCATCCTATAGCGGAGAAGACCCAACAGTCATTCTCCCAAAATCAGAACCTCTTTCTCGCGCCGACTGGCTCTCGCTAGAGGCACAACTACACGCAAAACAACAACAAGCGCCCGAGGCCAACGTTTACGACGGTCTCGATCTCCAATACATCCTTCCAAAGCACTCCGAGGGTAGTATACGCTCTTTTCATTCTCGCCTCTCGTTCGTGCACGGTCCTCGCAGGTCCTCCCCACTCCCCTCCGTCATTGCCCTCGGTCCGGGCAGCTCGACCACACTCCCTATCGAAGACTCCTTTTTGAGGCACATTCAGAGAAACGATCGAGCTTTCGATTCTCTTCGGTATTACTGGTCGTTTCAGCGAGAAAAGGCAGATGGCTCCAATAGTTCCTTGCGCCGAAGGCAACAAGCACACCACCATCGGACTGACAAGTCAGCGAATGAAACTCCTTCTCGAGTGCAGGAGATGTGGCGTTGTGGCCATGTCGGCCGCTTCAAGGTAGACAGGCTGGTGCTCAAACGTACGTTTCTACGATACCTTTTCTGTGACTCCACTAGATTCATCATTGACATTTCTCGTGCCATCCGAACTTTCTGATAATCAGCACAATCTGCTGATCCTGCCAAGAGCGCACAGCAGCGAATCCATGTTCGCCACATCCCAGATCCTTTCCTCTTGGGCAACACCACGACTGGACCCCATAGCGTCATCCACAAGCACTCCCGAGCTGTCGCGTTTTCGGTTTTCCGTTCCCATGCTTTATTTTCCGGTCGTTACGCAGGGGGAACTGGAGCAGGTCCCTCCAACCCTCAGACGCACATGAATATGCGATTTGGAATCATGTTGGCACCGAAAAAGGTGCAGGAACAGTATACCAGCACGAAAACGACGAGGCAACTCAGTACTCACGGGTTGCTCGACACTGAATCGAGAGGTCCGAGGGACAAGGAAAGGGATAAAGGGAGTCGTCGGGGTACTCAGAGCCTTTCGTTTCGCGAACGAGATTCTCGTAAGGATAGGAGGCGAGAGCAGGACAAGGAAGATAGAGGCAAAGGCAAAATCAAGGCCCCGAACAAGGGCAAGGGTAAAGACAAGAGCGACAAGAAACATCGCGCGAATCCGACGGAGAGCGCAGAATCGAGTACGGCTACCAGCAGCGCGGGGAGCGTCACCAACAACACAACCCAACATGTGACTTCTCCCCTCGAACGTCCCGCAATAAAGATTCAGTTCTCGCCTAGCGTATCGTCTTCTACGACTGCTCACAGACGTGATTCAGCTAGCCGTCCAGTTTCGCCAACGTCACTACTACCCCCATCAATCGACAATTCTACCAAAATCCCAGAGAGCGAAACGTCTTCGATCCCGCCCACTCGACATCATCGCGATCACCGTGACTCAGTCGACTCGGACGACCGCTGGCCTGCTCGGACGACTCACGCCGAAGCCTTCAGCGCATTAGATCCGAATGACATCGAGAATTTGCGTGCGAAAGTTACCGGCCGTGCAAACGCTGATTCCGGTTCGACGTTTGCAGGTCGTCTCTTCCGTGTCTTCCGCGGCAGCTCGAGAGCCGACGATCATTCTTCATCCAGCACCCAACCTAGAGCGTTCCATCCTCCATGGTTGACCACCGCCGGCCGGGACCAACAAGAGGAGAATGATCGCGTCCTCAGTGATCTAAACGCCTCTTTCAGAGACGTGGGGCTGCTGCACACGAACCCTCACAAGTCATCAAAGACGTCTTCTAAGCGGAAGTCTAGTCAGGGCATCCTCGACCAGATTCCCGACGACTGTCTCTATATGCTCTTGCCCCTTTGGGCTGGGGAAACTGACACAGCGACTGTCAATGCCGAAACCAGCAGCGCTGCGTCATTTGTCACGACCTCAGAAAACCGGCAATACTTGCTTGTCTACTACGTCCCGTTTGGAGAAGCGGCTCCAAAAGACAAGAAACCCGAGAAGAAAAAGGCGAAGCAGTCTCACTCGTCGGACAGTGGTCTCGAATCAGACTCCAAGGCTGTATATCTTTCCGCATTCCGCGCCGTCGCTCGCGTGGTCACATATGACGAATTGCGGCTGACCGGCGTCCGTGTTCCAAGCGATGGCCTGGCTATCAATGGCCCTGAATGGGAGGCGATCAACTACCCTGCTTCTTCCCCTCCTCAGGACGCCCAGATGACTGACATTGTCGTCTGCCAATGTCATGGTCGGGAGCGTGGGTTCGACTTCCTGGAACATGGCCTCCTCAAGCTAGGGCTCTGCACGTGGGAAGACCCGTCTATTCAGGACCCTTCTGACCTCGAGGAAGATGAGCGGGAAGGCAAAACGGTGCTCACGCCGATCGGCAGAGCTGCCGTCGAAATGATCTGGCTCGGCTGCCTCGCAATTTCAAGTTTCGGTCCTACGTGACACCTCTTACTGTCCCGCTTACCCTCGTCTCATCACTCGTGTAGCATAGTGGGTTATTTTTTGTTCGCCTCTTTCGGGTATACATGTTGAATGTGTATCAAGATCGTTGACTCGACCTTATGATGCTTCCCCTTCTCCTGCATATATATACCCCACCCCTACTCTTTTTTTCGACTCTCACCAAATCATCAACATCTATGAATCGCATTGCTTCATTCCCCTGCATCGGTAGGATTTAGATTTCGTGTACATCTATGCCACATATTTTCCCTTATATCCCCTTGTGTCATATTGTGCGACTTTCTTGCATATTCCCTTTGCGATTGTACACACAATTTCTTTGGCCTTAATGTCTGTCTTCGATGTCACCCATCACTTAATCACCCTGGTGTATTCCGCGCCGAAATGGCTCCGTGTAACCAATATTCACGCGTGTTTTGCAAAAAGTCCAAAGTGCGAGAGCAGGGAAAAGGGTAGAAATACACGACCGTCTCGGCCTGGATACACCACCATGCAGCTAGTTGGCCCCACAGATAGACAACCCCTTCATCTCTTGGAGAACACCCTCGACCTGCGACCGTCTTGGTGAGTTGTTCCCACCCAACGTGAGCGAAAATCATACCTGAGCGTCCAGCTGGCCAGCACCATAGTCCTCCCTGACGTTCTCCGGGAAGTACCTGAATAAGGGTGGACGTGGTGAGTAATCTGGGCCACTCTGAGCGACAAAGGAACCCCACCTTTGCACCGTACTCATCTTTTCGTAACCGTCCTCTGCAAACTTGCACTGCATCCGTATCATGGACTCGAAACTGGGGTCGAAATACGGCACGCGAAGATCGAGTAACTGTGGTAGTTCCCCTATGAGTTGTTCGTTGAGCAATTCAAAGACTTCTTTGGTGTCGTCGTGCTCTTGTTGTGCCTTGCATTGGACAGGAACGGTTCAGACGATGAAAGAGTTGATGTGCGACGTGACGGACGACGAACCTTGGGTAACTTGGTTGGATCTTCGCTCGGCTTCTCTATTACTTTGCGTAGCTTACTCCTCGCTGAGTCGTAATCGAGCAACTGTGGGGGTACACCGATGTTGGCAAAGGAATCTCGTACGGACGGCCGAGAAACGTGCCTTTTTGTTCCGCTTCGAAATATGTTCGTTGATGACAGGAAAGTATGCATTCATCTTCCCGAGCGGCTCCATGATGCACGTACGATATGGTGCTTCCTAGAGATAAAGAGAGGTATCAGTGTGATCGCGACTTCTGATCCCAAACAACACCTGAATCGACACGTACCATTTCTCTCTGGATGCTATTGTCGAGATCCTCGACGGCGCTCTTGAATGCATGACTCGCCATCGCACCATCAGACGTCCGATCCGAAGCGCTGTAAAACGTCTCGATCGTGTCCGCCAACCGAGCCTGAGCAGCCGTCATGGCTAACGTACGCGTGTTCAGATTCACGACGGATGGATTCGACAATGCGTGTTTGCCTGCCACGACCGACTCACCTCGCATGGCATCGCCGTAGGTCTTGCTATCTTTTTGCAGCGCCTGACATTCCTTCTCGAACCTGGGTCAAAAGGCGAGGATGGAATCAGTCGAGGAGGGAGACGTGGAAGTGAGCACGGGCCTGTGTGCTGACTCACGCGCGGTATTTGGACTCTTCGTCTGCAAATTCGCGATCGACGGTACGTTCTATTTGTCCGGTCTTTTGCAAGACCTTTAGGTGGAAAGAGTTGGTATGAAGGGTGCCAAGGATGAGGGACTAGCGACGACGCACCGTGGTACCCGCCCTGTTCAGAGACTTCTTGAAACTGAGGGAAACATGAGTTCGACCGCCAACTAGATAGGATGTCTGCGTACCCTGTCCAACTCATGTGTGTGATCGATAACGGCTATGGGCGGGAAGTATTGGTGCCCAGCAAGTACGTCGCCCTTTATGCACTTACGTAAAGCAAGGTAACAATGAGCACTCTGGAATTACTTAGTGTAGTGTACATGAAGCAGAGGACACAAGCAGACAAAATGACTGCGTCGACAAGCATCAAGGACCCTGCTTGGTACGCCATGCATACTTCAATCATGTCAATCGATCTCCCAAGGGACCAGACGTCAATCTCTGAATCAACGGTCCACCTCGTGTAACACCGCGTCCGCGCCCTCTTCCAAACTCGCCTCTTCCCCTGTTCGGCTCGGCTCTACCTCGTCCACGTGCATTGGTTGAGGACTACGAGTCAAACGTCAGTAAAAAAGATCTTTGGATAGTGTCGCGAAACATTTACCGGAAAACGCTGCGTGTTGTTACTGCTCATCCGCGCCAATAGAGAAGGATCGGACTGAACATCCGTCCTTTCTTCCGTCATCGGCTCATAGGTCTGACCTACCCTGATCTCATCTGTGTGATGTTGATCTGTCATTGCGTGATAACCAGGCGCGGACGGCTGATACCGCGGGGACGTGGCGTCGTCATCTGGTCTTATGTAGGATGGCTCCCAACTATACCGTGAGTATGTGTCGTCGTTCTCTGATCTTCTGTAGGATGGCTCCCAACTAGCGATTTGAGCTGTGGGTTCCTCGGAGAATGGAGAAACATGTGTCCTGTTGTCATAGGTTGCCCTCGGTATGTCAGAAGGATAAGACCAAATACGATCGGTAGGAGATGTGGGAACGCGATAGGCAGCACGACGCTCATCAGGTTCAGAATCAAGGTGTCTGTCCCGGCGCGGGCGATAGGAATCTACCCGGTCGCGATCATGATCTTGAGGTACCCAGGCGTCACCCCGATGTCTGCGAGCTCGGTGGTTATGCTCATCGTCAGTAAATTCAGAAAGTCGTTTTCTCCCCGTGGTTGGCGAGGTAGCGCGCATTGCTTCAGCTCGAGGTTCATTGGAAGCATTCTGTGGGCGCCAGGAATCGATTCGGCGGTAAGGCTGAGGCTGGGTTGGGGAGGTGACAGTAGACCGAGACGCAACAAACGGGGGGGAGTAACGGTCCGACTGACGTCTGGCATTGTTTCCACCGCGTGCCCCGTAGTGTTCGTCGGTGAATCTCCTGTTACTCCGAGATGGATCATTTCCATTCAATTCGTGGGACAGAGTAGCACTGGCAGATCCTAAGGAAGTAGCATCATTATTTTCAGCACGGTCCTGGGTGGGTCGTTCGCCTGGATTGACGCGGGACTCAATGGGGTGTGGTGCCGGATACACCGGACCTAACAGAAGGGAATCCATGGTCTCGGCAGGAACTGGTAGCTGGACGGAGGTATTCATTGCATGGGAACTCGGAGTGCCTGGGGAAAGTGCTTCTCGAGGCTGTTCATCAGTGGTAAGTCCCGCTCCCCCCTTTGTTGATGACAATTTGCTGCCTTCGGGTGGGTAAGAACTGGTCAAATCTGTCTGGGATGCAGGTACTGTATGACGTTTCCGCGGACGGGGTGGGGGGATTACTGTAGGGCGGGGTGGAAGAGGATTGGTCGAAAGTGAGGCTTGTAAGCGTTCGCGAGACTGGTCGTCATGATCTTCTCTCTTCAGAGAGATGGAGTTTTCCTCGCGTTTCACGCTAGTCCGCACGCTACGATCACCACCATCGTTTTCTTCAATGCGGCCACGATGCCGTTTCAAATGGCGAAGGTTTACGTTTTGCTGAGTGGGTGAAAGACCGGTAACTGGTCCGATGTTGAACTCTTCACTTCCTCGGATAGTAGCATCCAGAAGAGTCCGTGACTTTGGAGTTCGCGGAAAGGCAGACTTGTGATCCGGACTCAGACGGATATCCGCATCGACGACATATTTGAACTCTGATGCGAGCTGGGTGGGAAAAGGTGATCTGTGTCCACCTTCCGCAGACACAGGAACGGCGGGGAATGTCCTCGTAGGCTGCACAGCGTTCTCTGCCACATGATCCGAAACGGAAGGTGATGATGCTTTCGCCAACGGTTTGGGTGGTAAATGTCCTGGACTAGTATTCGGGGCTGAGACAGCAAGCATAACGCCGCTCGAGATGGGTCTGTCCTTCTGCTTCGACTGCGAAGTGGCGCTCTGCGAACCTCCCGGACTTGTGTGAATATCAGACAGTGGAACAGTGTGATGAGGTGAATGAGCCTTTCCACCTTCGTTTGCACTCGTGGCTTTTGGGGAGCGGGAATTGGCCACGGGGGCCGCGCGGATCATTGTCATATCCGCGATGCCCTGTTGCTGCGACGCACTAACTTCTTCAGGATGGCTGCGATGCTTAAATGTCTGGTCATTGGTCGCTTCTGTACGTCTCAAACTATGGGCTTGGGCTTCTGTATGGGTTTGCTGTTCAGCTAAAAGTTGGGCCTGCTCGCGCTCGTTCCCAACTTCTTGGCGTTTTCTTTCTGCTTCGAACTGACGCTGTTTCTCATCCAGAACCTGACGAGCCCGTTCCGCTTCGGCGTGCGTTCGTAAACGTTCTTCCTCCGCAGTTCGACGACGATGCTCTACTTCCCCAGCCTCTCTCTGTTTCCTTTCTTCCTCCAACCTCCGCAGAGTGCGATTGAATTCTTCCAGCTTCTGTACCTTGTCTGAATGCATTCGGCGAAGATGCTTGACTGCGCGAAGAAGATCATTACGGGACTTGATGACCGCTATTTCCTCCTCGTCCATACCCTCCTGGGGTTCGGTGGGCAGATCGTCTGGTACAATCTCACTTACCAGCGGCCCAAGTTGACACTTTGACCTTAAAGCCTCGAATTCTTGGAGTTCGGTCATCGCAGCTGCAATTTGTTCCTGCACTTCCTGCGTCCTCTTCGCTTCGGCGGCTCTTTTCTCCTCTTCCTGTGCTTGCCGCTTCGCGAACACGGCCTTTCTTGCCACCTCCCTGGCCTTGTTTTCTTGGTCCAATGATGCCAACGATGACTCTCTGGCATTCAGCTCCTCACGCTTCTGCTGGAGGTCTTGTAACTCTTTGAGCAACGTAGCTTCTTGTGCCCGTTTCGTTTGTTCGAATGCCGCACGTTGTTCTTCAAATGTTCGTATGTGGAAAGCGAGAGCATTCTCACTGTTGACCTGGGCTCGGTGAACGGCGTTGAGAGCTGAGTTAAAGTTGTGCACGGCTTCCATGACGGCTTTGCGCTGAGCCAGATGTTCCTGGGTGATAGTCGTGGGTGAGTGTGCAGGAATTAGGGAGGAATCGTTCGTGTTTATCGGGATGTCGTCAATACTCGGTGGCACGCGGCCAGATAATTGGTTGGCTAAATAAGGGTAGCGTAGAACTATGGGGTTGGAGCTGTGTTCTGATTGGCTAGGTTGGTGGGGGATGATGTTGTCATTCGCCCGTGCTGCAGAAGGGTCTGTGGATGAAGACTGAGATGATGATGGAGGAAGCGGCGAAACCAGATTCGCAAGATTGGCGCTGATGGCTTGCAATCGTTCTTGTCGTGCCGCCAAGGAATCAATGGTAGCAGAGGCAGGTGGTAATGGTTGTAAGTCCTGCAATATGGCGTCTACGGCTGCAAGGGACGGAAAAAGGTTCGTCGGTTCCCTAGAAGCGGAGTTCATGGGAACGGTTGGAGGAGTAGGAATCCAAGGCGACCGGGTCGTCCCCGTATTCATCAACGGGGTGGATGACGTGCGACTGTGCATATCCACAGCTGAAGCCAAAGAGGCAGCGGTAGTAGGTGACGATTCGGGTGGTGTAGCTAAAATTTCAACAGGTGGAACGAGACTGGTATCATCAGTAGCAATCCTGATGTTGTTAACGTGCGATGGATGTGATGGAAATCTGGCAGCCGTACTATGCGCAGTGTTGACAGCGTCGTTGGACGGACTGCCACTCATCTGGATACGCGACGCCAAAGAGCGGTTGGATTGACTTGTCGATGGATGCCAACTTAAGCCTCCATCCATTGAGCCACTAAATTCGCTGCCAGCTAACTGTTGCAAAAGGGTGGGTCTTGAAGATGATGTGGGTTGGACAGCACCGTCATTGGCGAAAGCACGGGGAGGTGTGGATGTGGGTGATGGGGTTGATGAGTGATAACCGGTATGATCTGGCTGCGGAAGGGAGATACGACTGAGCAGCTCGGGCTGCTTTCCTATCGAATTGAAACGAAAATCTTTGAAACTGACTGGGGCGGGTTGGACAGGGGCTGTATGGGGATCTGACACCACAGAGCCACCTCCGGCATTGTCTGGTGGATGTGAGGGAAGTAAATGCTGCGAGGGGCGACCAAACATCGACTCGGGCATGACTGGGGATGATACGGTCAATGGAAGAGATGTGGCGACTGCGGAAAGCAACGTTTATGCAGCTGAAAGGCGCCGGATGCACATATTTAGTATATCTTCATGAAAACTGTTCGGACGCAATCACCTCGGCAGAAAAAAGAAAGTGACAAGCTCGCGACAACGTTGGACGACGACCTGTGCAGCAGAAGACGTGGCCAATGCCTCGCGGCAGCAGTGAAAGCGAGACGGCTAAGGCTAATAAAAAAAGTGATACAAAGCCGGCTGGAGATTACCGAGCTTGAATAATAATAATAATAATAATTTCTAAATTTCTAGGCTATTCTACTGCCGACTCCAGATGCAGAAGCTCTAGCTCTCTTCTGCGCTTTCTTGCCCTTCTTTCCCTTTGATTGATTCATCCTCGGCGATCTCTTTCCCGGGACAGCTTCAACATGCATCGATGAAGTCTTGGCCGAGTCAGACCGACCTCTCCCAGACGGTTTTGTATCTTGAATCAATGTCGTATCCGGAAAGCAAGGTCGAGGGAGTGTCCCCCTTTCATCGACTTCGTCACCTTCAGTATCGATCCCCGTCTCTAGAGCTTCCGAATCGTCGATCTCTTCCTTCCGAGCGCGAGTCTTCCGCGCCGACTTGCGGCCCTTAGTTTCCTTGGTCTCCCGTGCTGCTGGTGGTCGAAGAGATGCTACGCAACGTGGTCATAAGACGTTGATTTGTATGGTACGGAAACGTAAAGGACACACCGTGAATGACTGGGTATAGGTCGTATATCCTATACAAGTCTAAAACAGCTTGTTCCTTGTCTTTGGCCTCGATCATCAAATCTGTCAGACGAACAATCAACCACACAGTTGACAAGGAGCACACCAACGACCCACCCATATCATCAGGAAGCCCCTCGGGCAGGCCCCGACACCGGTCAGAATGCGCTCGCAACTCCATTATGCTGACAGCTCCCGTCCTAGGTTCGCTATAATGCTGCTTGGGCCTGATACCGCGTCGCTTGAAAATCTCGTTCGATTGTGCGATTATCGCTGATGGAAGTCCAGGCGACGGGTTCAGCATGTCGTGGTGATAGTCGAACACCAGCGGTACGGCGAGCTCGGTACAAATGGGCAGCAGGTCCGCAGCGTTGTAACAAAGCTATGAAAACCTCGTCAGTGGAATGGGACATGGTGATCTAGTATAACTACCTCGTCGTTCTCGAGCACCAACCGTGCTCTAACGCGTGCAGACAGTTGGTGTTGTATAACGTTCTTCATCCTCGCTAATGCAGCTGCCTTGTCGCCATATACACCACCTCCATGGATGATCATAACTCCATCCTGATCAATACCCATGCGGTCGAGCATCTCGGCGTGGTACTCGAGTTCGCGAATACTCGAGCGCACAACAGCCTCACGGGGTGAGCCCAGTTGGGTGAACTGGCCAGGATGCGTTGTTAGTCGGTGCCCATATCTTTTGGCAAGGGCGCCGACTTGAGCAAGAACTGCAGTACAGTATTCAAGAGAGTAACCATAAGTTTCATGCGACGCGTAGGGAAACATTTCTGATGAGCTGGAGCTAATTCAGAGGACTGACATTCCAACGGGTACAAACCTACATTCTCATGAAACGGATGTTCTGGACAATTATCATAAGCATGTATACAGCACAACGTGGCAAAGTACCTGCATTCCTTTCGTTCCACTCGATAAGTTCCAGCAAGTCTTCTGCATTCTGTCTACCAAGATCCCTGACCCAATCTATGCCGTTCTTCTTGATGGTGTTGATTCTAACCTATCATATTGGGACCGAATATCGACCACTTATAAAATAACTAACCGACATGTCCTAGAACAGAAGATGGTCTCATTGGCGGGCTTCTTATTCCGTAGGACGGTGTTTAAGCAAGCATACCCTGCGAAGAAGGGTAGGTCCAGACGAAGCCAAGGTAGAAAATATATTTCGTACCCAACCGCCCTCTGAAGGTAGTAACCTTCTTTTCTACGTCAGGTATGATATAGACAGGTTCAGATTTGCAAGCGCGCTTGCGTTTCTTCGGAGGTACCTCCTCCGAATCAGTCGTTGCATTCTCTACGACCTGAGATGTCGTTCGTTTGCGAGCCCCATAGATGTTCCTCGACTTTGAACCTTCGACTGGGACGTTTTTTGGCGGGGCTTTCCTTCGTGTCCGAGGTTGTTTCTTTGGGGTCTCGACCTCATCTTCGAGAGGTGTAAGATCGGATTCGTCTTCCACCACCGGTGCAAGTCCTTCATCAATGCGAGCCCTAGGGGTGCGTCCCCCCTGAACGGTGACAGAGACAGTGTCCCGAGTTCCAGACATCATTGAGGCGAAAAGTCGAACAGCACGGCGTCGAGAGAGGGTCCGAAACAAAGTACGTCCGAGCAGGGCCAGCTTGAGGTTGGGACCAGACAGCGCGCACCTGCATTCTGTCTCCCCAAGCGGAATAGGGGAACGACTCGGCGCTAAGAATATTTGCCGAGTCGGAGATTGAAAAATCACTAGTAAGGAAGTGCATGACTAAGCGCTCGTGGCGTTCTTCCTTCCGCGCGCTTTGCCAAATCCCTTGCACGGTACTACCATGGTTCGAATCATAATCAAAGGAGGTGAGCGCACAGTCTCCTTGTACGCGCCTGTTTCGTTTCTAACCATTCACCAGGTGTTTGGAAGGTCCGTGGTATCTCAACACCGATGTTGTGATCTGGCTAACGAGATGAACAGAACACCGAGGATGAAGTCCTCAAGGCTGCCATAGCAAAATATGGCAAGAACCAATGGTATGTCGCCTATTCCGCTCGCTCAGTCATAATTGACACTCTTGCAGGGCCCGGATATCATCTTTGCTTGTTCGCAAGACTCCCAAACAATGCAAGGCTCGGTGGTACGAATGGTTAGACCCTTCAATAAAGAAGACAGAATGGTCAAAAGTGAGTATAATCCGCTTTCATCATCCTAATTCTATATCTCGTGCCCTTTCAGACTGAAGATGAAAAACTACTCCACCTTGCAAAATTAATGCCAACGCAATGGCGGACGATAGCACCCATGGTTGGGCGGACTGCGACGCAATGTTTGGAACGATACCAAAAGCTGTTGGACGAAGCAGAGGCGGAAGAGAACGAGGAGCTAGGTTTGGCGGGGCCGGGTGATGAGGCTGGACCGAGTGCAGATGATGTTAGACGACTACGACCTGGCGAAATTGACCCGGACCCTGAGACGAAGCCTGCGCGACCGGATCCGATTGATATGGATGAAGATGGTGTGTCACCTATCGTTAGCTCCTTTACCCATGTCTGACTATTGTTCGCAGAGAAGGAAATGTTGTCAGAAGCCCGTGCCCGTCTAGCCAACACACAAGGAAAGAAAGCCAAGCGGAAGGCCCGTGAGCGTCAACTGGAGGAGGCAAGACGATTAGCCGTTCTGCAGAAGAAGCGTGAACTGAAAGCAGCTGGCATAATGTTCGCCTTTACTCCTTGCTCTGAAACCCGCATAGACGTGCTCATACGTGCTTTTTTTTTTACAGTATGCGACACAAAACTAAGCAAAAGGGTATGGACGTAAGCATCCACTTCTCAACGTTATTTGGATGTTCATTTACAGTCAACTTTTGTAGTATAATTCGGATATTCCCTTTGAAAAGAAGCCCGCCCCCGGCTTCTACGATACCTCCGAAGAGCAGGCACGCATAACCTCTGCTCCTGTTGGTCAATCGCTCCGGCGTCTCGAGAACAAGCGGAAAACCGACGAT
>JBBPLK010000016.1:217057-231040 GCA_038089735.1 Exsudoporus frostii
CGGATTTGCGTTCAAAGTCCTACGACAGTGTTAGTTCGCATGAAGGGGGTCTTGAGAGATTTGTCAAACCTGATCCTCCCCTCGTTCACGACCATCTGTGCCTTCTACGTCCATAACCATAACACCCATTCCTTTTCCTCTGCACATCCATATACCTATGGTGACGCGCAGCTCAGAAACGTGTTTTGAACACTGGTCCAGGGAGAAACTCACCCTTTGTCGTTTGCTGTCGCTGTGTCTCGTCCATGACGTCGAATGTAGTTCCGAACAATCTATTCAGTAGAGTACCTGCGCAACCGCGAGAATGTAGGTGAGTATGCAGCAGAACACAACACGCGGCCGGAGGTAGTGAATACGCAAGGAGAACATGGAGACGTACTCTTTCCAGTCGACTGAGAACCAAAGACGGCGACGATGTTGTAGTTGAATCCGACGTCGCGGAGACCCCATCGTTCGATCTGGGTAGGTAGGTCCGGGCTGTTAGGTGAGTCAGGTTAGCTGAAAGAAGAACAAGTCGCGCAAATCAAGGGCGCGAGTCGCGGCGACCAAAGAGTCCCCACTCCCTGCCATGGGTCTACATGAGCAAAAAGGACAACACTGACGTGAAATTCTTCTCGTCGTTGATTATTTGTATCCGTTCTGACGGTCCTTCGAGGGTGTGACCGTTGAGCTTTGGGGTCAAGGTCGACAAAGGAGTCGAACTCGTGGTAGGCTCTAGTACGCTGAGAGTTGCATGCGGACCGTCATGCGTCAGGGCGGGTTGAGAATTAAATGGGTCGAACATCTGATATAGTCTATGGAATGAGGCGGAAAGTGTAGAGGAATTTGGATAAGATACTGAGATGCTCGTTGCCCGTTGGCAGCGCAAGAGCAGAGTCAAAGACAAAACGAGTCTCCACGCGACACTCGCCTATGTTCGGACTTTTCCGACATCCGCTGCACGGCCATCATAGTATCATCGCGCCCGTCGATGTGAATTTATTCCATTAGCTCCCATCGTTGCGTGGAACAGCCTCTCTGGCATCCATGACTTGCACCGCTCCATCGATGGGTCACCCTGAGGGCAATAGAATCGTGCCCGGCACTTTTATCGACGCAATAAGGGGATATGTACCCTCGCAACAACCCAACAGTGTCGTCTTCTGCCAATCGTGATGTTTGGGCTTACAAGAAGTACAGGGCAAAGGAGAGGCTGCGGCGGCGGGTGCGCGCAACCCAGCTGCAGATCCACGAGGCTGGACAGAACGCGCAGACGGGCGGTTCGACCCAAGCACAAGGTTTGTGGTCTCGGTCGACTGTAACTGACGAGGTCAGGCTACTACATGTGGGTCGTCGACGAGTGTGATGTACATTTATCGCAGAGAGTGACCTGTCGTTTAAATTCCAAGATGTCGAACAGAGTCAGAATTCGAGATGCCAAAGCTGTCTTTGCCAGAAGCTCCCTCAGAAGCTCTTACTAGATCTCCCCCCTTCCCGCCTCTTTCCCTTCCACCATCACCCACACTCCTTTGTCTTCTTGCCCCCCCATGGCGTCTCCGGGCGTCGTCGCCCCCGCCCTCCTTCTCCCCATCCCTGTCCTTTCCCTCGCTCTATCAGTTTACAACTGCCTCTTTCACAGATCTACCCCCATAAAAGGCGCAGTCCTCATCCTCTTGGCCATATTGCCTGCCGTGGCCGGCGGGACCGCTTTGAGCGTCGCCTGTGGCGAGCCACTCAGAGTCGTGGCCAAGGTATTCACATCCCTTTTGCATACCACACGTGAGCCCTATCCCTTTCCCCTTGGTTCCTGTCATTAATGGTCTTGTGCCTAGTGTCTGGTATTTCTATATACGCTTTTAGTCCGTCCTCCCACACCTCCCCATTCCCCCCTCCTTTCCTTGGATTCTTCCTATCCCTAGCTGCCCTCTTGGTCGCCTGTGGTACGTCGTCTCGGCCCCTCCCCTTGGCTGCATCCTATTTAATGATACCGTGACAGAGCTCGTCTCTGCCCTAATTCCGACCAGTCCTCTCCTCCTCCCAGCCACATTAGCACTGGTAGCTCGTGGCATCCTACTCACCCTTGCCGTCACCGCAGCGATCCTCTTGCGCCGTCGACACGCGGATATTGTGGCAGGGATGAATATCGAAAAAGGTCGGCCAGCAGACGGGTCGTCTGGAAAGACCCCCGGCCGGGTATCCTCTCCAACCCCAGCTACCTGGCCATTCCCAGCTTCCCTCGCATTGAAACACCAGTCGGGACGTGGAAACTGTCCTGCGAATCAATCCACTCCGCCCAATCTTCCATCGATTCCAACTCGCACGCACAACGCGGACGAAGATACACCCAAGTTCGGTAAACAGAGTTTCATTTTTCTGCCGTTGGTCCTCATGACTGCGCAAATATTCGCTACGCTCTCTGCTGCCCTAAATGTTGCTGCCAGCATGCTCATGGATGGTGCGATCAACCGAACCAATCAACCTCTGCCACACATTCTCCTCGTGTCTGCCGCTTGCACACTCCTGTGGTCTATTACCGTATTGACCCTCATTCAGAGTAAGTCAAACAGTTTCAGTACCATCTTTAGCTTACATTCGTGTCATCCGGACAAGTGCTCCCCGCTAAACCTCTTCCGTGCACTTCGGAGAAGCAAGTGGCGACGGACCGTGAACAGGGCCCACCGCGAGGTGGTCCTGACAGGTTTTCGCGTGACAATCCTGCACCGCAGACACCAAAGCCTTCGCTCTATCGACGCGAATCCGATTCTCTACTCGATTTCCTTTCCTTGCGAGATCCGTTTGCTAGTTCGCCGCCACCGCCACCGCCTCTCCCGCCTATCGGGCTTGGCCTCGATGAAGCTGACGTGGGATGGAACAGAAACAAGGAAATTGGTGTGCAATACCGTTTCCCCGCGCCACGTTCAATTGTCAAGGGAGGACGGCCCAAGGGAAAGAAGGCCCGTGTCAACGGAAAGAAACATCTCGTCCACCAAGATTCTGCTCGCACATTGTTGCCCGTCCCCGAGACCCGAGGCACGGAAGCAGATATAGAAAGAGACAGAGGATTTGGGGACGAGGTGCGGCTTGCGCAGCTCCTATTGCAGTCCCTCGGCGAGGGTGGTGAAGACTGTGACAATCCGAACACGTCCACTACTCCGGTGCCGACAGTGCCACAACCTCCTCAGGTGGCCCATGTACAGCAAATTTCCCGGTGGAGCACGAGTACGACAATCCAGTCCATCATGTCTGCTTCGGTTAGCAACAGGTCGGGCGTGTCAACGTATACGACTTGTGCGAGCGAGAAAGTTCCGACAAGCAGGATTTCTATGAACACGATCGCTTCGGCATTTGGCAGCCGCAAGAGTTCAGAGACGAAGAGGAAATCTGCCACGACCGCCTCGCCTTCGAAGGGTTAGGTGCAACGTCGTTCGAGGTACAGTCAAGCATCTCGACTGTGTCTGATCTCTTGCGCAAGCTTCACGTAGCTTATCAACCGACCTCATTCCGTTCGTTTGCAGACTCTCAAAAAAGATCCAACCCGTTCGTTATCCTGTCAATTATTTGCACGTTCAATGTCTATTATTCCTCGCACTTTCATTGCCCGCAGCATCGTCGATTTCAACCGTTGTCTTTATGCAGGTCATCCATTCTTTCGTTTCCGCCTCAGTTTTCAGTCGGTCCAGTGGTAATACGCGCAATTCAAGTAGAAAACCATTCATTCACAATCATCTCAGTTGGATGCATTCGTCTTTTATTTTTTTTATTGCATGTATGCAGTGTTGTCGATTCCGCAAGGTATCCAAAGTATGGTAGAGTTGTGTATTTCTTGTAGAGTAGGTAGGGACGTGGCCATGCATATGTGCACATCGTCCGAATTCTATGTTGGTCTCATCGAACAAGGACGGAACCACCAGGCACTCTTTCGGTTATAGATACAAAACCCTCCAAGTCGCTCATGGATAATGTATATACTTTCTCGAATGGTAGCGAACCGTTTCTACAATCGACCAGCATCAGTGATCCGTTGGGCTGATCACGAAGAGACGCCACAGATAGATGTACGGAGGACGACGTGCTTCGAGCAGAACCGAGCCGCGGCGAGGTTGCCCGGCATGTACCAGAGACCAGCGACCGCCTTACCCTCCTCGCCGGATCCACGTACTGGGTCTCGCGAGACACGCTGTGAAGCCCGCCTTCGGTGAGACCCGGGCGTTGCGCATCGTCGCCGTAGCTACCAGTGACGCATTGATGGTTGATGGACGCGGATAAGGGGATCGTCGAAACGGAACGCAAGAAAGATGCACCCAGTTACGAAGACGACGACGATGACGTCCAATGTGTACCCGTCTTCGAATCGCAGTGCTTCTGGTCGGCACACGTTTCTTGATGGGTCCGCCCCCCTTCAACCTGATCTTCCTGTCGATGATCAGCTGAGAAGTGCCGACGTCTGTGGTCAAGACAAGCCCGCCTGAGGCCCGGCCTGATCGATGATCCGTGGGTAAAAAGGCCTGTTTGATTGTCGTAGGAGGAAGCCGGAATCGTCTTCTCCTCGTGACGAGTTTGTGGACCGGCCCGAGTGAGGCCGTCGGGAAGCACATGGACGACTCGGAGTTGTAGCAAGCGAGAACACGCTGTCAGCCTCGACGGTGCAAGTTTGGCAACATGGATTGGTTATAAAGCGTTGATGTGAAGGGCGAGCAGCGGAAATGGAATTATTATCCGCAAGTAAACGGAGCATCCCTGGTTGACATGGCAAAGGTCGTGACGCGACGTGTCATTAATCGGTGGTGGATGCAACTTACCGTACCGGGAAAGACAAGAAAGGTAGTACTCATTGTCATACCCAAGGAACAAGCACCAATAACTGCCACCTCCTTGCACAAGTCTTTGGCGATGCAACCTCCGCCGACTATGACCACGGCGGAAATTCTCTTTCCCTTTCACGCTTAGCGGCCGGTTCGCCATGACAAACGTCCGATTGATTTTCGAGGTTGGTGTAGACTGTGGTGCTTACCACGCGCTATCTGGAAGAGGCATGAGTCTGAATATGCCAAAGGCATGGCCCACATTAATTGGAGGCTGAGAAACCTGGACACCAAGTTCTTGCCCTTGAAGGGTCCCAAGCATGTTGCAGAAGACATCATGACTCGGAGTGACACATCCTTGCGACTGATTGCGGCTTGGAAAGCCGGTCGAGGTTTGGGTCGACCGTGCTGCAGGGTCGAAATGGCGCGAGAAGGCGGTAGAAATACGATGAAGTTATGAAGACACTCGTACCGGGGCACTGCTGCCATGCATCAAGAGTGTCGAGGCGCTCAATGTGTTGACTGATCTGTGATTGACTTGAAGCTTGCTGGCAGAGAATGACGAGGTGTCGCTGCTTCAAGTGCCCACCGGCATGACATGACAGAAAGATTGATTTCAATAGCGCCAGTAGATGTCATCGGTGACCAGGTAAGAGACAGTTCGATCGACGTTCCCACTGCGCATTGTGGTTTCGTGGCCGACGCCAGCGGGTCCGCTGTCTCATCTTCATTCCAGCCTTCATCCTCAAATGCCTTTCAGGACTCTTTGCACGGCCTCCCTCGCTCCCATGAAGCTCACAAACCTCCCATTCGATATCGTGCACGAAGTCGCGGGCTACCTCGACTCCAAGGCAGACATCCTGCAACTTGCTCTGTCGGCCAGTCCCTCTCGCATGTCCCTCTCATCGCACTGACACCTCGCCGCAGAGCAAACACCTCTTCTTCGGCCTCTGTCCTACACTCTATTCTGATGTTCAGCTAGTCAACATGGAGCAATGTCGTTCAACATTGACAATGCTCGTTAACCATCCCGATATCGCCCGCCATGTCCAGAAGCTCCTTGTCCGCTTTTCAACAGGTCCTAGGGCCCGCTCATTTGAGTGCAACAGTTACATTGTTTCCAGTCTCGTCCAGCGCCTTGCACGCACCCTGGACGCACTCCACACCTTCATCTGGGATGCCGACGAAATTCCCCAGTGTGACGACATGTGGCTCGCATTGCGAATATCGTAAGAGAAGCTCCGTTGAACGTGAGATTGATAATCTCATGCTATCCGTCAGGTGTCCACGACTCACAACTGTCGGCACCTCTTATGGTGCGGAAGTTCCAGAGAGTTATAGCAATGTTTGGTCCATCAATCTTGTGTCCAAGATTCCGTGACTTATTGTGGGTTTAGCTCTTCCAATTCAAAGGTCTCCGTGGTTTCATTCTAAACATAAAACGAGGATTCTACGAGCGGTTCGCAGACGTTGATCTCCAAGGTAGTCTATACACGTATTCATCCATCTAGCCCATCTCTTATGCCAGACAGAGTTTCGCGCAGAGCCCCAGCTATGGGACATGCTCATTCGCCGATCCCCACACCTAGAAGAATTGCACATCAGTGGTGCGCCGTTCATCTTCACGCAGGGAGTCCGCCCCCTATGTCATGCACGCTGGCCCAGGCTGCACACCCTCTCTCTGGGGGACATTTTGTTGGATTGGGATCCCCGCGCTGGTGTCAAGCCTCCCTTTGTTGCCTTTCTTGAGGCACATCCTCGACTGCGTTCGCTTCGGACTTCGCGTGCGGCACTAAACCCCGCACTTCTCACTGCTCTTGGGCCGGGATCGCTTCCCGAGCTCACTCACTTTAGCGGCGCAGTAGAACATTTGCAAGGACTAGCCCCAATTCACCACCAGATTACTAGCGTCGCACTTGACGAACCCCTGATCATCCGTGATCTTGCTCCCTCACTACTAGCTAGTGTTCTCAGGGGCATAAAGTCCCTAGCCGAATTGCGCGTCTGTTTCGTCTTTCAGTCCGCTTATGAAGGCGGCAGTTTGGTGCGCTCTATTGCACACGCCTGTCCTGGTCTCAGCAAGCTTGAGGTTATATGCACCCGCAAGTCTTCATTCACCATTGTATGTTCACTTCGTTTTCTCGTGTCTTCTCACAAACCACCTGCTTCGCAGGACGCGCTCGCAAAAGCAGTCCGCGCGCTTCCTCGTTTGAAACATCTCCGGACGACCCTTGTTCGCTCTCAGCACGAAGATCCACTCCCGGCTTGTGCTGCCACAATCGCACACATGCTTCCACGATTACACGCATTTTCAATCACATTTATTCCGCCCGACCTTCCGCTTCCGCTTTATTTTGGCTCGGAAATAGGTCGCACCAGCGGTGATCCCGGTCATCCGTATACTGCGACGGGGAATTATGTCCTCAAGACGGACGAACATGGTTTGCCTACGTCTGTGGCATGTACGGAGCATCGCAGCTCTCGCTTGCTGCTGTCCTCGTTGGAATCATTCCCTGTGCCTTTGCTATCCACCATCTCAATCGGCAACTCATCGCGAAAAGCCGACCCGAAGATCAGGAAATACACTTATACCCTTGACTTACATCCTAGGGCAAATAAGCAGTGTGGAGTCGGGTTGGTCTTTGAGAGGAGTGCCGCTGGCGAAGAAATGAGGGTACTGGTTGTGCTGATGTCACTGACCGGACTAGCGCTTTGGCGATTCTTCGCCTGAAGTGTATTTGAGCTGCGATTTGTTTGTTTCAGATACACAATCCTTGGATTTGCCACATCCATTGAATACGTCGAACCAGCGAGGAAGGCACACGGCGGTGTCGAACCTGGCTGGTCGACGGTATCCCTGGGAGGAATCCGGAGTGGGTGTGGCCTATGGAGACGGAGCGCTGAGGCGCGGGTCCTTTCGTTACTATCGATCGAGTACCTCCATGTGAATGTGATCTCTGGCGGCCGAGATTAGCTTAGTGCCATGCGAACGTATAATAGGACATTGAAGCGAGGACATGGATCTGTGCGAGAGTGGTGTCGAAGCTCTGTCCAACGTGCTCAGCGGGCTTGAATGGATGGGTGTGACAAACAAAAAAAAAGTTGTTTGTACGCTGCTCTGATCGCAACATAGAACACTGATCCCCTTCGACACCTTTCACGCTGGCGTCCGTCTATTCCTTGTCCACCGCCTATTCGCATACTAGACATGTCATATCTAAAGTAACATCTATGGAGAGCGTACTTGCAATCGGTGTAGGCCTCGTCTTGCGCATCGTGGTTGACGTCGCAACGGACAATGACGACAAAGTCGGTGGTGCGTTCCATCTACTGCCGATCAGCGTCACCTATCTGATTATCTTCTCTTCTGACCTCAGGTGTCCTCGTAGGACTCTGGGAGGGTGTGGTCCTCAACCACTTTGTACGACGGATGCCCCACTCCTTTGATCCTTATCTTGGCTTCGGCTTCCGAATATTCGTGGACTTTCTCTTTACCCAGTCCCTCTCTCGTCTTTCCCTTGTCGCCCTTTGGGCGCTGGTAGGAATGCTCCTGGCTGACGTTGCGCCCAACATTTGGCGTGAATCTGGTCTCCGACATCTCTACCGCCAGGTGCGCAAAGACGTCCGTCATGTCAAACGAGCCGTCCCGCGTATTAGAATCAAGAACGATTTCCCCACCGTACGCTTATTCAATCGATCGCGTTCGACGTCATCGGAGGTGTCGAGTTCAATACGGAGCGACAGAGCTGCCCCTTCTCGGTCGCCAGCGCCTTCGCCCGCACCAACGCCCGGCCCCGCACGCAGAGTAGGGCGTAGTCCTCCTGGGACCTTTCCCGATGCATCAGGATGGTCGGAAACAGCTACAGACATCTCTAGCCCGCGCGAACGCATCGTTACGACTCCAGGACCCTCGCCTGCTCTTATACCCTCACGAGAACATGCAGCGTATGCACGCATTGATACCACTCATGTCTCCGCATCCCAGACACAGACCACTACTGTCCAAGATACCACAGTCACGGTCACGCAAACCCAAAACGAATCCGTATTGTTGGAAACTGTTGTCGACGCCACCGTGCTTGGTGCTGCTGCCGCGTCGACGTCACTTGAACCCATTGACGACCCCTCGCGTCATGACCCACCTACGATACCCGATGATTGGGTGGACGTTCTCCGTCCCGCACCCGTCCAGTCGAATGAGCCGGTTACTCCATTCCAACCTGATTCCGATTCAACCCCTGAGCCTCAACCAGGTCCCTCCTTCCCCACTCAATCACGACCCGTGTCCATCTTTGACCCCCCTCCGGCGATTGACGTTCTCCCCGATATTCCTGATGTCGACCATGTCAACAGAGAATCACGACCCCCAGACCAAATACCCCTCCCCGAATCGCGTGCCGCCTCCGTGATTGGTGGCGTATATGACCAACCCCACCCCCGGAGTGTATTGCGCGACAGTCTCCGTTCGCGCGTCGATAAGGCCACCTCTGAGATTGGTGTGGACCCCGCCACGTCGCGACAATCAACAAAAAGCCAGTCTACATCGCGTGGTTGGACTAGCTTCGCTGCTCCGTGGACGCGATCCAACCTCAAGCATACAGTTCACAGTGACCCACCCGAAGGCCCTCCTGAAGAGATTCAGGGAGAGCCGGTCAATCAGGGCAAATCTGATGTGGGCGGCGGTGTCCAAGGCTCTGAGCCTCCATTACCCACTCCTGCGCAGGTCGACCCCCCTTCTAACATATTGACTCAATCTGGAGATACCCCTCCGCTGTTGTTAAAACCAGCGGAACCGGAACCAGAGCAGCAACAAGAACAACCCCAATCAAGCAAACCTGATCAGACACCAGCAGACGGTGCCGGTATCGATCGCAGTCCTGCTCCACCTCAGGGCGGGACAAACACAGGACACAATGCGGAACCAAGCAAAACCTCATTGTTCGATCTACCCTCTCCGTCCCGCACGCCGCCCCCTCCATTCAGCGAATTCGCTGGTGTTCCGGAGGGTCCTGCTGCCGGAGAGGCTCCTGCAGAACAAGATCCCGTAACGCAGGATGAAGCGCCGACTGAGCTCACTGCGGAGCAAAAAGTTGCCGAGGAGAAACGTTCCGCGTTCTTGTTGATCCAGGTTCAAGAGCTTGAAGAATCACGTGCCGAGTTACGGAGAAAATTAGACGATGATGACTCGAAGAGTGATCCTGCGCAAGCCATCGAGTCAGATCTCGAGGACGCAGAAAAGACGCTGAGCGCCGCCAAGGCTAGAATGCTGAAAAAGAAATTCTCCGGTAAATCGTCTACTCACTATCCTTGTTCAAGGATAGTCGCTGATTGACCGCCAGAATCGCCACCAGATCCTTCGATACAGGAAATTATTCTGACAAATAAATCAACCACAGAAGCTCAGTTTGAGATTACATCGGCAATCTTGGAAGAGTTGTGTACAAGGGATGATGCTGGGCCTATAACCATCCGAGTTGTGATTAACAAGCAGAGACCCCTGAAGGGGAGAGCGAAGGAAATAAAGGACACTCTTACTGCTTTGGCAAGACGGTAATAATTCCTCTAGCTTTACAGCAACCGAATGTCGGCTGATATCACTGTAGACATCAATTTGCGGCACGGTCTGAGGGTGCGACCCCTGGTATTATCAACATCACATTCTAGGCATTCTTGAACATGTCGATATACTCTGACGCTGTATATTTCTGAGCCTTTTCTTCTACGTATATCACACGTTCGATAATGACTTATGGGTAACTGTTATAGAGTGTAAATAGTGTGTCTGTAGTGTTTGTGCGATGTCGTGGATGTTTTTCTTGATGGTATTGCTGCTATATATCTACCGATACTGGGGTATTAAACTACGTTAGCAACATCTGCTGATCATCAGAACAGAATCTGGTGTGCTAAGGGGTAGGAACCTAGGCAGGCAAGGTACTAGAATATTTGTGCCTTGAACGCGGACACACGACTCTCTCCATTTGACTTGGAGCGCGACGGCTTAGGAGGCTCGCGTGTTCTTCCACGAAGCTTCGAGGGCGTAAAAGGGACACCGCATCAGGTGACAGGGGGTTTAAGAGCTATCTTGGCAAGTTCCTTGCAGACCATGTCCAAGCCGCCGCCGACATCCCAATGGGCGCTCTCCTCGGTAGACAGTCTGCCAAGTACATATGACGCCGCATCGCCATCTCGGCCGATTCCAATGCGGAACCTATGAAAGTTAGGATCCCCAAGGGCCGCTATGACGCTTCGAACGCCGTTGTGACCGTTGGCCGAGCCGCCAAACTTGACAGAGAGGATCTTGGGTTTGTGTTCGAGCGAGTCGTGGATCACGATCATCGCACCTGAGATTTTGGCCGTGTGACGGAGTGCGGCGGCAACTGCTGGTCCGGTGATGTTCATGAGTGGCCCTGGTGCGTGCAGATGACTCAGAGTTAGAGCGGTGGTACGGGGTTGTGGAAGAGAGGAACGTACTTGGTTTGAAGAGAGTCAGGTCGACGTTCAAGTCACCGAGGATGACATCTGAACGGCCGATGATACCGTCGAGGGTTTTGTTGGGGGACATGCGGATGCCAAAGCGAGAGGCGAGGGCATCTACTATGAGATGGCCGACACTACAAGAGCTCGGTGAGTGACAGTAACTTTTTTTTTCAGACAGACGAACCTATGTCGGGTGTTTGGGAATGGTAAATTACCCAAACCAACGACGAGCAGCTGGGAGATTCTAGGTGAAACCGTCATGGAACCGGTGCCAATCTTGACAAGTTGCCAGCTGGTCACCTCGCTTGGCGGAAAGAGAGCGACCAGATTAAGTACTTATGCGGGACAGTTGCGACAGTCCGTCTGCACGCACGCCCTGAAGACACAGGTTCAAGCTTCCCCTGAGTCGTAGTAAGCGTAGTGGACGTTGCACTGGATGACGGTTCTCCGAGCCACTAAGACGGCGAACCGCTCTTTCCTGATCATCTAGGCACACTTTCGTTCACTCGAATTAGGTCTGACGAACCCGTATGCGAGCCACGACCATCGCAATGGTTTTACTTCACAGCCATTTGCAGTTGGCTGGATAAGACACGTCAAGCAAAGTGAAGCCGCCGCCGCCAGGACTGACATGAGAGACATCGCCGTCCACGTGACCGGCCATTCAAAACGCTGTCTTGTTCTGTTCCCCCCTTCCCGCCAACAGCTTTGCTCTTACACGATGTCGACCGCGACGATGGTGACCAGAAATCGTCTCCGCCATCGACGTCGTCTCTCCAACGTCGACACGCACGACGTTTCCCCCCTTCTTGAAGCGCTCGACTTTACCTCCTCTGGGTCCGCGAGGCAGTCTCTCGGAGCACTCAGGATCCTCCTCCTCTCGTATCTCGAAGACGTCGAGAATCGGCTTTCGACGATCGAATCGCCCATCTCAGAGATCGGCATTCCCGCAGCTCTCAAGCTCAAAGGTGAACACACCGTCGAAGACGCTCGTGTATGGGCAAGGGACGCTCTCGAGATGCTTCGTAGCATCAGATCTGATGTCTGTTCCCATCTCCCAGAGCTCCCCGACGTCCCCTCCCTGAGCAACGTTCGTGCTCAGCTCTCTCATTCCTTGGCAGACACCACCTCCGTCATGGAAGATGTCCGATCATGCTTATCGGACAAGCATATCTCTGCCATATCGGCTCGGCTCCAGTCACTTCAAGCACATTTGAGGTCATTGGATATGCTCACGACCGACTTGCATACCTTTCCTGGTAGCACACGTTTGTCGGGCCTTTTCGAGTCCATCAGGTCTTCTGAACTCATTGCCGAATTGTCCGACGACGTTACGGAGGCAGAGGACATGGCTCGTGACATTGCTTGCGCCGTCAAGCAGTCCCTCCAAGGCTCAAAGCTTATTCGCTACGTAGACTTACCGCCGCAATGGCGCAACAACCGGTTTGTCACTAGAGGGTACCGGTATGTTTTTGGCCCACACACGTTCCCTCATGTTTTCTTCATGCCCCTTGCGTCAGGTTCATTCCACTCGAGAAGTGGCCGCTTATCATTATGTCCATGTTTGCATGGCACAATGAAACACGTGCGCTCCTCCTCTCTGCCGCCCTCGCATCCTACTCATACATGTTCAGTCAATATCCATACTCATCTCGTTCCACTCATATTATGGCTGATCAATTGTTTTCCTATATTTAACCCATCTTCGCTTCAAGACATTCCCGAAACCGCATTCATTACCTTTGCGCTTGTTTGTCTGTTCACTAGCGTGCTATGGCATACTATGGCTGGATGCGCGCACCATGACGGCATGGATCTGTGCGCTCGGATAGACTATGTTGGTATTGGGTGGTAAGCACATCCTTTTATTTCCCCAGTACACGTTGCTAATTTAGCTTGACAGGCTTATAAGCGCCAGCATTGGCACTGTCGTGCACTATGGTTTCCAGTGTCATCCAATCCTAGGAAGGTTCTTCCTCGCTTGCTGCTTCCTCACCGGTGTAGCCGGCAATGCGTTTCCGTTTCTCAAATGGTTCAACGATGGAGCATACAAGGTAAGACATCTCTGCCACCTTCACACAAGGTGATAACGGTCAGCTAGCACGTTCGAGTTATCTTCTTCCTCTGTATGGCTGTCACAATCATTGCACCCCTTGCTGTGTTAGCATACCTTCACTCGCTACCACAGATGATTGAATATATCAGTAAGTTCCGTTTTTTTTTCGTCAACGTCCTCCCGGCTAATAAATTACAGAACCTGTCTGGCCATCTTTGATCTCTTATTTAATCGGCCTCACATTCTATGTCACCAATACACCGGAACGTTTTCTCTCTCCCCGCCTCTCCCATTGGCTTGACTGGTGTGGTGGTGGCTCACACGCCATATGGCATGCCTTCATCGTCCTTGCGATCAGCCAGCACCGGTCTGCTATAGCCTCACTTCGGGACGGGATCCCTTGCACACTTAGATCATCATAACAGTTACGGAGCATACCTTTAGCTGCACGCAGCCAATGGCTCGACTATTTATCCAGAGACGAATGGCGAGTTATTTAAATAGAATCTGTGATCAGTAGAGTTGATTCGTCTACACGGTCCCCATTGTTCTGACGATACCACTATCTTAATTCTTGTGTCGACCGTCTCGAGAATACAGGTCATCAGTGATATTGCAAGGATAAGGGTACATGATGTGATTACAGCGACAAAGAAACAGAAATGC